>CAODLS011450407.1:0-26036 GCA_948243855.1 Flueggea neowawraea | reverse complement strand
TTAATTGAGATAATATATTGTTATTTAGGATTGGTAGTGCGTTACATTAGTCCTAAACTAGGTAACAAATAACGTGAATTTATGTGTTAGACATTGTTCATTGTTATGGAATTGAATAATCTGGTTTAAATGAATCACGACGTTTTTGATTTCACTGGTTAGGATAGAGGTCCCTTTAATTCATACTGCTGCTATAGATTAACCCTTGTCAGGGCATCCTGAGGGTTGTCTAGTAGTTGAAAAAATAGTCTGCAGGGCATCCCAGAACTATCGAACATGTAAGAATGGATTGTTTAATTGAGTATGTCACCGTTAACTATAACTCTGTCTGCTTGAGTGCTTAATATTCATCTTTTGTGTTTATGATCGACTGATTAGATTGAACGAAGAAGTACGTTAGCTAAATTTTTATTATTGTTGAATTTATTGTTGAATTTCTGTTATTTTCTTTCTTACTGTTTATTTATGTGAATCTCCAACCTCTGGTTGCTTTTAATTTTGGCTTCAACTTCATTTTCGTTTATTTATTTTACTTTTTATTTTTGGCAATTAAATAATTTCTCACCGGTCTCTGTGGATCGACCATGCTCACTGTTTTACTCATATTTATTATCCTTGAGAAGGTTAATATTATTTTGGTAGGTTGATACCCCCATCAAATTTGGCACCGTTGCTCAGGATCGGTGTTCTACATTTTGTTTATTTGCCTTACTACTGATTTTTTCTCTATTTTGCAAGTGTTATTCTTTGTCTGCAGATAATCTTCTATATGATGGCTGAGAAAAATAACAACGCAAGACCTGTTGGTCTACCTACAGCTCCACTTAAGCAAACTCTAAAAGACTTAGTCGCACCACCTGTTACTCAATAGCCATTGTGCATCCAGTATCAACCTTTAGCTGCCCCGTTTGAGCTGAAATCTGGTTTGATTTAGTTATTACTGAGGTTTCATGGCGTGGAGAATGAGGATCCTAACAAGCATCTTAAGGAGTTCCATATTGTTTGCTTTAGTTTCATTCCTTAAGGTATTCCAGAAGAATAGATCGAACTTAGAGCATTTTTGTTCTCATTAGCGGATCGAGCTAAAGAGTGGTTCTTCTATTTACCTCCTGGTTTGATTGAAACGTGGGCTGATATGGTTCGATTGTTCTTGGAGAGGTTCTTTCCTGCCTCCAGAGCTTCTAATTTGAGAAGAGAGATTTGCAGTATCAAACAGAGAGATACTGGAACTTTATATGAGTACTAGGAGAGGTTCAAGAGGCTTTGTGCAAGTTGCCATCAACATGGTATTTCTGAGCAACTCATAATTCAATATTTTTATGATAGTCTTCTTCCATTAGAACGCAGGATGCTAGATGCAGCAAATGGTGGGGTGATCATCAGTAAAACACCTCGAGAGATTCGGGAATTGATTTTAGTTATGGCTACGAACTCTTCCAAACCTGAATCAACTTCAAGGCATGTTAATGAGGTACATGCTAAACCTTATGATCCGAGAATTGATGATATTATCTCTTTGTTGCATCAAACCATTGTCGTGGTGAACAAATTAGTTATTAGTTAAGAGCAATCAGTTCAGAAAGCACAAGTGTGTGGGGGATGGTGCGCAAGGACATCCTACTGATTCGTGTCCCTTACTGTAAGACTATGATTCTTGGGCCCAAGTTAATGCTATCAACAATTTTGAAGGGCAATCACACAGGAGATATGATCCATACTCCAATACATATAATCCAGGATAGAGGGATCATCCAAACTTGAGGTATGGAAATAACAACAATTTGGGTCAAAATTCTTCTCAGCAATAGTATATGCCAAGGACTGATAGGTTGCAAAGCTTGGAAGAAATTGTAAGATCATTGGTTGTTTCAATAGAGTTGAGTATTTCAGAGCTGAAATATCAAATTAGCAAGTTACCTACCTTTGTTAACAAGATAAAAAATAAGGGAAAGTTTCCTTCCCAATCTGACATCAATCAAAGACAAAATGTTAGTTCCATTGCTCTTCGAAATGGGAAGGATATCCCTAATGCAGAAAAAACATCATCACCTCTGCGTGTCCATGCCACAGTAACTAAAACAGAGACAAAGACTCAAAAAAGTTCAAAAGAGGTACCAATTGCTGTGAACTCTGAAAGGCCACCTTTTTCACATAGATTACAACAGAAAAAGAAGGCTTTGGATGATCAAGAGGTCTTAGAAACATTGAAGAAGGTGGAGATGAACATTCATTTGCTTACAACAATCAAGCAGATACCATGTTACTGTAAGTTTCTGAAAGAGCTGTGCACTAGGATGAAAAATTTAAAGTGGAATGAGCGAGTTTGCATGGGAGAGACCGTTTCTGCTGTGTTACAAAAAAAGGTGCCCATCAAGGAGAATGACCCAAGTATATTCATTATACCATGTAAAATTGGCAATGTTGGAATTGAACAGCCTATGTGTGGTTTAGGGGCTTCGATTAATTTGATGCCTTTGTTTGTGTATTCTACATTGAATGTTGGACCTTTGAACCATAATGGTGTAGTACTAACTTTGGTTGACCGTTCTAGTGTCTTTCCTGAAGGGGTTTTAGAGGATATTTTGGTACAGATCAATGATTTATTTTTTCCTACAGATTTCTATGTCCTAAATATAGAGGATGATGGTACTCCCAATTCAGGAATGCTACTCTTAGGGAGACCTTCCTTAAAACAACATGCACAATGATAAATGTGCATGAAAGGACCCTAACCATGGAGTTTGATGGTGCCAAGATTGAATTCAACATCAATGAAACAATGAAGCATCCTAATGATTTTTCCTCTATTTTTGTTGTTAATTGTGCTAACACATTAACAGAAAAAGTTTTGAGATTTCATGGTGATCATTTGCAGGATGTTATTGTAAGCAGGGTGAAAAATACTAAGGAACTAAAAGTACCTGATAAGGGGACTGTGTTACAACATGGTCATGCAATAAGCAAGAAGATGAATAAAGGGGCTCCAAAGGTAAATATTTCTTTAGCTGATATAGCTAAGCGTGAGCCCAAGTCTGTTAGGTTCCTAAAAATTTTTTGAGGATTTAATGGCACTGGTCTTAGAGAATGGTTTATTTTCATATGCAATCAGGTGATAATATTGAGTTTAATTTGAGAATAAGTTTGGGAAAACTCCAGGAACAAAGATGTGTGTTAGGTGTTGACATGCGAGTGAAGAGGCCTTCAACTCCAAATGACGTCGTTTCACATCAAAGACGGCCATTACCATGAACTAAAGAAGCTTTTCTTCGACCTTTACTCACTTTTTAATTTCTATTGTCTTTTATACATTGTGGACAATGTAGATTTTAAGTGTAGAGATAGGGATTTATATTTTTGTTTATATTTGTTTATGATTATTTTTTGTGGTTTTAATATTCTGTGACTTTTTAGTGAATATTTTTTGAATTTTTTGCATTTTGTGACATATTTTGTGTGTTTGTTACGTAGTTGCATAGTTTGCATGCATATTTTGTCTTTTTTGTATGTATTTTTAGTAATACAACTCATGTCTTCATGACCATGTTATCACTGTGTCGCACATATTGTTACATTTTGAGTGATAATGTTTTAATTTCTGTTTGCATTTGTGTGAAGCATATGTGATTTTCCTGCTGCAATTTGAAATGTTTTGATGCAAGTTTGTCTTTAAACATTGAATAATTTGAAACTTTAAGAATTTTAAGGTTCAATTGTCTTTATATACCCATTAGTGTAAACACTTGGATTTTTATGCATCTTAACTTCAGGATTAAACAACCCATAGTAATAGAGCCAAAAGGGATTCATAGTTGTATTCACACACAAACCCATGTGAGAATTTTGAGACTAAACACTTTATTTCTTTATGTGTGATTTATCATTGATAGTAGGTCTCTGTTGGAATTTGTCATAGGGTGCATTTCGAAGACCACACCATTCAGTTGAAACACTGATACGACAAAAGACATTTTTTGTTAGCCTTTTGTGTTATTCTTTTTCCTTTAGTATCTACCCTTTTACATTTATTCGTTGTTTAACTCTTTTGAGTCTTGGACTTTTTCTTTGTTTTAAACCTGTTTTAACCAATTCCCATTTTGTTCAAAACTTTCAACACTTGAACTCGTAAGTTGAGAGATGTTTGTTAGAAATACTTTGCCAAGATAATTTGTATGTTAAAGCTTTGATTTACATTGATAATAAACATGTCTTAGATATGGTTTTGTGCTTATATTGTCAAAAAGACGTGGCTACCCAATTTTGTTATGTATGTATGCCAATGTGACGTTGCTTTACTTCAAAATTCAAAAAAAAAGCAAAAAAAAAAAGAACAGAAAAAGAAAAATAAAGAAAAAAATGTGATGAAAAATGATGGAGTAAAGCAATGCGGTTTATAGGAATTTGTTGTGGGCAGCCTTGTCTTATTAAGCATAGACATGTATTTATTTGGTTTGCATTAACTTGGTCGATGTATGTTAATGGCAATTATCACTAGGGCTTGTTGTGTTTTCTCTCAATTTATTAACCTTTGTATTTAGCGCCATTACAAGCCAATGTAAAGACCTTTTTTATTGGTGTTTGGTTGAGTTTCTAAGTGGTTATGATTTGACTTTTTGCCAAATTTTGGAAAGACTTTCTATGAGTGAGTTTGAGCGTAAACACATACACCTAAACACTTTGAGTGATAGAATTAAACTTGTGAGAGTGTGAATTTGAATTTCTCTTTTGGGGGCATTAATAGTGTCGGCTGTCCTGGTGATGATTGTGTTTTCTCTTGAATTTTTGATGCATATCGATTTGGGCTTAACACTATGTGGGGGTAAGAAGGGTGGTTGGAGTTTGAGGTTTTTACTTGTTTTAAGTTATAAAATGCTTGAGGACAAGTATTGTTTAAGTGTGGGTGCATTTTAGGCATGATTTATGTTGCATTTTGTGTGTGTTTTTGCATTATAAATTGTTATTGTTTGTGTGTTTTTATGTTTCTTTGGTGTTTTAGATGGAATCTTGGTGAAATATGAGGATTTGGAGATGTTTCTGCGCATTTTAGGTGAAAACTGCATTTCTGCGTGACCACTCCATAGTTGACGCATGTTGACCAAGTTTAAACATGTGCATTGGGTCACGTGCCACACTTATGGGCCATGTTTTGGATGTGTTTTAAAGGCTTATAACTCAGTTTTTCTATTGGATCAAAACAATTAGCTTTATTATTATTTTATTAGTTATTTTTCAGGAGATTTAGGTTTTCCTAATTAGGAGATGTATTTAAACACAATCATCTCTCTCTCCTCTTCAATTCTCATTCACGCATCATAGGAGGCAGCTGCCACTCTCTTTAATTTAAGGTGTTCTTCCTCTAAGCATGTATAACTAAATCTCTTTCTAGTTGATGTATTTTGAAGTTCAATCCATTGATGTTATGAGACTTTTGTTTTAACTGTTATTAATTAATTCAAGTATTTATTCAGTTTCTATGCTTGAGTACCTTTATTATTATTTTAATTGATTGATTGACAAGGGCTTATTGGTTGATTAATTGAGATAATATATTGTTATTTAGGATTGATAGTGTGTCACATTAGTCCTAAACTAGGTAACGATTAACGTGAATTTATGTGTTGGATATTGTTCATTGTTATGGAATTGAATAATTTGGTTTAAATGTATCACGACATTTCTGGTTTCACTGGCTAAGATAAAGATCCCTTTAATTCATATTGCTGCCATAGATTAAACCTTGTCAGGGCGTCCCGGGGCTATCAAATATGTAAGAAGGGATTGGTTAATTGAGTGTGTCACCATTAAATATAACTATGCCTGCTTGAATGCTTAATATTCATTTTTTGTGTCTATGATCAACTGATTGGATTGAACGGAGAAGTACCTTAGCTAGATTTTTATTATTATTGAATTTCTGTCATTTGCATTCCAACATCTGCTTGCTTTTAATTTCGGCTTCAACTTCATTTTCATTTATTTATTTTACTTTTTATTTTGCGGCAATTAAACAATTTTTATCGGTCTTTGTGGATCGACCTTGCTCACTGTTTTACTCATATTTATTGTCCTTGAGCAGATTAATATTATTTTGGTAGGTTGACACCCCATCATCGAGCTCGACTCGATTAAAACTCATTTTTATGTTCGCGAGCCTAGCTCGTTTGAAGCTTGTTCGTTCGACAACTCGAAGTAAGCTTGTTACGGCTCAGCTTTTTTGAAAACTCAATTAAGCAAAATTAGTTGAATTAACGCAATCAGGTAACAAATTTAACAAAAACGAAAACAGACATGTTTGTTCAAATTGTTTCATTACTCTTAACAGTAGTAGAATTAGCTGAAGAATATAACTAATAGATCTATTTCATTACTCTTAATAGCAGTAGAGGAACAGAAGCACAAGTATCTTCAAAACACAACTAATTCACATCAGCATTAGATCTGTTAAATTACTCTTAATAGTCGATTAAGAAAAAAAACAAAAACAAATTCAAGACTACCTACATGCAATTTTAGAATCAATTCATTGCAGAAATTCAACATAAAATCAAGCAAACATAACTCATTAACAATAAGTATCCAAACCAAATCTACAAGATCACTTCAAAATCTCTTGAAAAACAAAACCATCAACGAAACCCACTAACCAAAATTAACCTTTTTAGGATGGAGAGAGAGCGACGACGGTGACAGAGAGCTTTGGTATATAAGCACTGCTTCTCAACGACGGTGAGAGAGCGTGACGACAGTAAGAGAGAGCTTTGGCAGCAGAAGTCTCGACGCGAGAGAAAGAGGGGGTGAGATTGAGAGAGGCAATAGGCAGCGAGAGTGAGTGAGATTGAGAAACACAGAGGCAAGAGACGATAGCGAGTGAGATTGAGGGTTTCAAAGTGAGGCAGCGGCGAGAGACGACAGTGAGTGAGATTGAAGGTTTGAGAGTGAGGCAACAGCGAGAGACGAAAGTGAGTGAGATTGAGAGAGACGGCGGTGAGAGATGATGTCATAGGAGGGAGTGAGCTTTAGGGTTTGAGAGTGTCTGATTCAGAATTGGGAATTAAAATGGCATGGAGGTTTAATTTTGACTTAAAACTATGTAGTTTTGGCTTAAAAAAATTGTATTTTTGATATTATAAAGGCAAATATTTTTAGAAATAATAAGTAAAAATGAGATGAGAGTTCAATATTTTTTAAAATGATCAAAAACTCTAATATATATAAAAAATATAGTTTATAACAATTGAAAGATTTTTATAGTTGTAATTTAAAGATTTAAGTGGTTTATTAATAATAATACTTTAATTAATGTTCAAGAAACAATAACATTTGTGTATTAGACATTTAGACTACTTAATATCTTTCAAAAAAATAGCATTTAGTGTGTATGTTACTTCATGTTAATAATATTTAGTATGTACTAATTTAGTGTTTGAGGTTTAGGATATAGAGTTTAATGTAGAGTATGGAGTTCAAGGTATAATATATAAGACCATAATACATTATAACTTACAAAACGTTTAGGGTATATACCATAGTATATTAGAGGTTTAGGGTATAGACCATAGTATATTATAACTTAGAAAAAATTTAATTGAGTTAAAGATATGGAGTTTATGGTACAACAAGTTGTGTACACCTTCGTTCACCTAAATTTCATGTTTTGTACACCAAAATTTCATGTTGTACACTTAAATTTCATGTTGTGTACACCTAAATTTCACATGGTATACACCTTTATACACCTAAATTTGATGTAGTATATACATAAAGTTCATGTTGTGTACACTTTTGTATACCTAAGTTCATGTAGTGTACACCTAAAATTCATGTAGTGTACACCTTTGTACACCTAAATTTAGGTGTACAACACGAACTTTAGGACTAATAGTTTAGGTACAAACGTATACAACATGAACTTTAGGACCAATAGTTTAGGTGTATCAATATTTTGTTATAAACATGTTATTTTCCCTTAAATAAATTGTTAAACTATTCAAGTTTTATACACCTATAAATGATTTATTGTCCTTACATCTTAACATGAAAATATTTTACAAATTATATTGTATATGAACCAATATATAATGTTTTGCAAGTCAAAATTATTTGAACCAAAATATAATTATATTGTATATGAATTATGAACCAACATTATATTACAAGTTCTACTCGTTGAAAAATTGGTTTTGAATTATATTGTACAAATGTTTTAATATATGATTGCAATTCATAAGAACTATATTAGTGAACAATTTTTTCTAAGTTGATTTATCAAATTATGTGTCCTAAATAAGTTGTTAAATTATAAAACATGAAATTACTTACATATAATACTACATAACAAATAAAAATTTTTCATGGTACGTTACATATTAATGATATAAAAGTATAACAAAAATTTCTTATAGTGTACACCTTTGTACACCTAAAGTTCATGTAGTGTACATCTTTGTACACCTAAAAGACATATAATAATTAGTATATATAAGTATATTCTTATGTAAATAAACCTTATTACGAGCTTTTACACAAGCTATATAGACGAGCTTGTTCACGAGCCTATAATAGAGCTACTCGTGTTCGAGCTCGGCTCGTTAAGAAAAACGAGCCTAATATTTTGTTCGAACTTGAGCTCGTTTACTAACAAGCCGAGCCCGAGCCAGCTTTTGTCGAGCTTTAGCTGCTCTCGAGCAGGTCGACTCGCTTACAACCTTAGTAAGTGGTGGTTTAGGTTTTGTGGTTTGGTTTGTGTTTTATGGTTAGGTTAGGTTAGGTTGTGTTGGTTTTTAGAGTGGAGTTGAGTTTGTTTTGGTTTTTGAAATTGAGGTTTGTTTTGGTTTTGAGTTACCGAGTTAGTAATTTTGAGTTGGATAAAATTTGGTTTATGGTGGTTTATTTAATGGTTAAGGATTGATTATTGAAATTGTTGATTTGGTTTGTTTCAATTTATGTGGTAAATTGATTTAAAATTAGAGGGTAAGTCTTGCCCACTTTTCATACTTTCTGTTAAGTTTGACTAACGATGTTAAAGTTCATAGAGTGGAGCGGCTAATTTAAAATGAGTAGAGGCCGACAGAGAGATTACACAAAACCTCAGAGACCGCCATAAATTTTGCTCAAAAATATAAAAAGTTGCAGTTGGAGGCCAAACTGTTTTATAGTGCGAACAAGAATTATTCTTGTAAATTATTTATGTAATAATATTAAATTATTAAAAAATTCATATAATATTTATTTTAACTAGTTTTTTATGTAAATACATTGCACGTGATACACGTTTTTATTAAATTATTAAATAATTATTTTTAAAATATTATTTTATTTTAATTTTGATAAACATACAAACTTTATATAAAAAATTCATATAATAACAAAATATATAAATAATTTTTTTAATCTACAAATTATTCAACAAGAATTTTATATAATAAAACCTTAATGACTTACCTTTTTTTAATTATAATGCCCAAATGATTGTCACAATCTTCTTTTGATGTTAAAGACTCGTAGAACTATAAGCACAAAGCAATACAGCAGATTAAAAAGTCATTCAAAGCAAACAAACATTAGATAGATGAACCTTAAAGGTCACAAAAAGTTAAATTTCAAAACATAGAAGTGGATGACGTGTCAAGTTCCTTCCGAAACAAAGTAATAGTTATATCTAATACATGACGAGCATTTTCCAACCTACATAACAAAAATAAAATAATGAAAATTTCATCTGCATAACAAATTAAACTACACACTTAATGCAGCTCAATCAAATTCTCTTACCGAATAAGTCCTTCCTCCAATGATTCCCACATGTTAGTTATATCCGTCAACCCAATGGCCTTATTCTGATGAGCGCCTCCGACTTTCCTCTTATAATTAAAAACCACATAAAAATATTTCAATTTCTTCTTTCCAGCCAACAATCAAAGAAAAAAATCATTTCAAGCTAAAATTAATGCAGCAATCATTCAATCTTGTTTATGGCTCTTCCCATAGCCTTAGAGAGATTTCACTCGATCCCTTCTAACACAAAACACACTATTTTAGACTACCAACGATAGTTTTGAGATACAAAGACAGAAAGAAACAAAAAAGAAACCTGGAGAAGAGTAGTAGTGTAAATAATAAAGTTCCACATCCGTCCCTGCGTCGTAATATGAATCTCGTTCTCATGCAAATCAATGCAAAAAGAACTTTGAACATAAAAGTGTAAAATATATACATTAAAATAATTTATAATGCATAAAAATAATGAATAAAATTCATATAAAAGCAAGAACAGAAAAAAGAACATAGTATGAGATACATGCATTATATATAGAGAAGTAGATGATAATTCGATAATAATATTAAATTTTAAACTTTTATGATAAAAAGTAAATTTGAAAATAAGATAAATTTTTCAAAATAGACAAAATTTATTTCTTTTGTTCAGATAATCACATGGTACATATAAAGTTTAGATTTTTTATTTAGATAATTACAAATTATCTATGCAAGTAGTTGTGAAAATGTCTAACTCCATAACAATTTTTTTAATACTGATATAATTTTTAAATCTATTTAAAATAATCATCAAAAGAGTTTATAACTATTTATAAAAAAGGGATAAAAATATCTAAATTTTTTTTCTCTATATTTATATATATTATGATTATAATTTTATATATAAATATCAGTATTATAATTGATTAATATATCACATAAAAATTATTCATAAAAAATAAAATATATTTATTACCTAAAAATAATATATTTTTTTGACTTTATAATATAATATAAAGTGTTG
This sequence comes from Flueggea neowawraea, assembly GCA_948243855.1. Lineage (NCBI taxonomy): Eukaryota > Viridiplantae > Streptophyta > Magnoliopsida > Malpighiales > Phyllanthaceae > Flueggea > Flueggea neowawraea. The sequence goes on along the minus strand of CAODLS011450407.1, from coordinate 15,259 downwards.
CACTTAAAAGTTGTTTTCTGCTTTTGGGCAAAACATCAAATACCTACTTTATCAAATAGTTTTTTTTTAATCAAAAAACTCTATTGCCAAAAATTACTAAACATCCAAAACTGTGATTGTCTGACAAAAAATTATTGTAACTTTTACAAAGAGTAATCGAACATTGATCAATGAAAAGCCCAATGTAAAGACTAACATGTAAATCGTTATTTCTTTTTTCTTCCAAATATAAAAAATATATAATTTCATTTTTTAAAATACTTTTTTTTCGTTTAATATATATTTGGCTTATCTTCAGTTTATAATACCATTTTTTATATATATCAAGAAAAATGAAGACCGTCTTTTTATATCTAATTTTAGTTTTTCAAATTTTATGTATAAACTCCTTATCAAAATTCGAAACCGGTATAGTTCTGACTTCTCAAACAAGTTTGACTTAATTTAATGAGCATAAACAAATAATTAATATATAAAAAAATTACAATATCGATAATAAATTAAACTAATTGCTAATTAATGGGTATATTATTTTTAAATATGCATAACTTAAAATAATTATCATTAGAATTTTAATATTTAAATTTATCATAAAAATTTGTTTAAGAGTAATAAACGAGTTTAAAAGTTTCAATCAAATCAGTATTTATTTTTTAAAGATAACTTTAATGAGACGACAGAGGTTGAGAAAACAAACAAAACGACAAAACGAAACAGGCAAACAAAATCCCAACTTTAATACTTTATCTTCTCCGAAAATCCCCCTCTCCAAAAATATCGAAACCAAAAGAGAAAAAAAAATGGCATCCACCAGTGCCGTTACCGCCCGCCTCTCCAACCTTGCCGGACTCAGTGACCGTACGAAGCAGTACCCTTCTTCGTTTCCTCCGGGTAACGTCTCTTTTTCTATCTCTTTCTTAAATTCAATTCATTTATGTCTGTTTGGTTGTGGAGAAAGTCCTTGACTTTGGAAGAAAGTAAAATTTCAAGCTTTATAATTGCATTTCTTCTTTTCTTTTTTGATGGGTTCTTTTGGTTTGGTTAGCTTTATGCTTCACTTCTAGTTTTCAAAGTCGGTTCTAATTTTTGGGTTTCGAAAATTAGAAGTCTTTTGTTTTCACAGTATGGTGGGATGTGCAAGGTTCACTTAGACTTTTGTCTTAGATTTGAATTGAGAAATTCAGCAAACCCACTTAGTGTTTTTGTTGGTTCTTCAGTCTGAATGGAGGATTTGGGTCCCTACCATCCTGTTCTGGAGGCGACTCGAGTTCCATTGAGCCAACTTATTGGTTGCCATTTATGGTTAATCACAGTAATGGATATCATATATCTGTGTTGTCAATTAATTGATTCGCCCTACGATATATTTTTTTTAATTGTTTCCAACTAGCTTGCAAGTAGCAGCAATGTTCTTTGTAGTAATATGCGGACCTTGTGGAATTTAAGTCAATGTAGAACAATTTCTTTTTGCTGTTATTTTTATAGATTGCATTTCCAATGGTCTCATTGTGTATATGCTTTTCAAGCACACCTCCGTTGGTCATTTCTTGCTTCTAGTAATATTTTTGTTGGCATGGAGGGAAGATACTATGTGCCACGACTAGAGATTTCACATTTTTGTTTGATCAGTTTTACATTAGCATTAATGGCTCCTTGTGTTTTGGACTCTATTTCATTGTGCAATTGTGTAGTCTCTGTTCTGTGTCGGTTGTTGTGACTTAGTATTCTACTGCTAATTTCAGGTAATTTGAATTTAAATGCAAATAAACTTGGTAAGCAGCAGATATCTGTGAATGGTCATCAGAAGTCTGGGCATAGTTATAGATCTCTTTGTGTACATGGTCTATTCGGAGGTAAAAAGGACAACGACGAAAAGAGTGATGATGCACCTTCAAAGGTCAACCCATTGAACCCTTTGTTTTTATGGTGGACATGGTGATTTTGTTATGCTTTTACACAAATAAATGAAATTTTCATGATGTTTGCACTGAGCAATGTTATCATTTAAGTTGTATACATGATAGTTCTTTTTCCTTTTTTTTCCCTTGCACTTAGGTATTCTTATGTAAAGAATATGTTTAGTGACGTTATTTTCTTGGTCCACTTTCCTAGGGTCATATTTGTTTATGGTTTGCTAATTTATATCGGTGGCTTCATTCTTTTAGGCTGTTTATAGATGAAGAAATAAACAGAAATCCAGTTTTGAAAACCAATTTCATTGCTATTCTGTTCATTCTGATCTGAAAATTGAAGCCTCTTTTTCCTTTGTTAGCATGTATGAGTTTTACACTAAGTCCTGCTTGTTCTATTCGGAACCTGTATTAGACAATTTACTACTTTACAACACACTCCCAAAAAAAAGGTTCAATTCCTAGCAAGCTTGGCAACAGTTGATGTGTTTCAGATCTGTCATTTTTTCCCAGACCAAACCCCTAGTCATACCATCAATTTCTGTCTACTGCCACCAAGTTTGAGGTCGTTTATTGACCAAAAAAGTTTGAGGTCATTTACATTTGCTTTGTATCTTGAATGGTAGATAGTGAATATTCCCAATGATGGATTTTTGTTTATATAACTTTTCATCATTGTTAGATGAGCATTACTTCTCATCTCTTTATTTGAGGCTAACATTACTTCCTTCAATTGATTTTAGGCAGGACTTCTTGGAAATATGCAGAACTTATATGAGACTGTGAAAAAGGCGCAGATGGTAGTCCAAGTTGAGGCGGTGAAAGTGCAAAAAGAACTTGCCGCGTATGGTTTATCTTACAAATCATACATTATACAGATTTTTAGTTCTTTTTTTGGCTAGATTCTTCTCAATCTGTATCGTCCTTCTGTTTTGCAGAGCAGAATTTGATGGATACTGTGAAGACGAGCTAATTAAGGTATGCTTCTTCCTCATGATGTGCAATCACTTATGAACAATTGAGCATTTTGGCATGTATGTAGAATGTACATTTGTTTATGCAGGCAACTATGTGGGTATTAGTGTAGTTATTGTGTATCGATGGATTTCTTCTCCTCTATATTCTAGAAAAATGTATGAAACAAAAAATTTGTTTAAATCTTTTTACGTTTGTAATAAAAGTGTTGCAACTTGTTTGGATGTTTGTAGCTGATATTAAAAGTTTATGGAAATTGCTTCACAAGTGTTATCATTTAGCAAAAAAATTTATGCAGACACAATAAAAATTTGCATATTTGAATGGGTTGAATGTATTGTTGCTTTATCTTTTTAGGCTTATGCTTTGCATGCCAATGCCATCCTCTGCCATTTTGATATCCATCATGTAAAAGTCAATCTAATGGGCTTCAATTGCATCTCTTGATTTAAGCTTGTAATTATTGAAACGTGTTGTTCTTGCTTTAGGTTACACTATCGGGGAACCAGCAACCTGTACGCACGGAGATCACTGAGGCTGCAATGGAATTAGGTGCAGAAGTAAGTAAAAATGGTTATTTTAATCTAGAATGTTTGTTTTTAAGAAGAGAGAGACTAGTTCTTGTTCTTGTGCTACAGTGCTAGACTATGCTGATTATATTAAGGCCTTTTTGTCCGATCTTACTATGTAAATATTGTTTCTGTTCTTTATGTTGTTACCTCTGCTTTTTGCTCATGATGGGCATGCCACAGCTTAGCTGACTATCATTGAATCTTCTCATAAACTTTCCAAATAAGTGTCAAAACAAAAATGTGTTTCAAATTTTGACATGTTGTTTTGAATATATTAGTAAGGTTGTTTTTAACATATAAATAACAGTTATTTGTGTGATAAAACAATTTCTAGCCATACGATTGCTTAGATTTTCAAATGTGTATAACACGCATCAATGCTAATGAGAAACATTAAAGCCTTATTCTGAAACGCAAGGGTTCTCTATTCCCCTATTAGTATGTTTTAACAAAGAGGGATATATAGTTTGTTTTTGCTCATTTCTAGCTTGTTCCCTTGTTAGCATTGATAATTAATACTCTTCTGAGTAAAGATCAGAAGAGACGATTTGAATCATCCAAGGATTTTGTCACATTCTCATCCTTTTTCTAGGTGGCTTTTTCCTTGTAATATATGACAAGAATTGAATTGTTGGAGAAAACTAGTCCACGCTATTTTTAGATATCAAGAATTTTTTCTTTTTCGGTCTTAATGCATAGATTCACACACTTTATCTTTTTTTATATGCAGAAAGTGTCTCTTCTAGTCACCGAAGCATACAAGGATGCCCATCAAAAAAGCATCCAGGTATAACTTCTGAAATGTTTCTTTCACACTAATTGAAGCTTCAGTTTTGTTTGAGTCATTAAGAAGTACTGCTTGTTTTTCTTTCTTCAGGCCATGAAGCAAAGAATGAGCGATCTTGCACAAAGCTTAGGCATGCCACCCGGTATGGGCGAGGGGCTAAAGTAAAGGTGCATCCTTTCACTCCTGGTGTCTGACATGCGCTTCAATTTTGTAATTGGATCGTGTAGAATACTTATTTGTATTGTCACTTGAGATTTGCTGCCATGTTAATTAAGATTAAATTATGATTTCAATTGAAAATTTATTCGGGATTCGCATCTTTTGCTGTTGTAGCTACAGAACATTCATGTTTGGTAAACAGAAACTGTTAACTGAATGGTTCTCTCTGCTCTAGGATTTCGAACGAACCGATGAACGAGTTCATTTCTGATGGCAAGGTGCCCTTTTTGGGAACAAATGAATTACTTCATGCATTTTGTTTTGTTGGTACAAATAAAATGATCAAAAAGATTGGGAGAAGCTCTTAATTTTGGTTTCAAATTCAATCTTTAACTATGAAAAAGTTTTAAAAATTGATAGGGAAAATTTTGTCGTCCCAAGAATTTTACGTACTTGAAGCCGGACAAGTAAAAAAATATCTGGATTCTAGGTAATAAGAAAAGATCTTTTTTTTTGGTTTCTAATCACTTCCATTGAAGATGCAAATAGATTGGACAAACATTTTGATGCAATAGCAACATAAAACTGCAATCTTTAGGTGCTCGTTGTATTGGAATTCAACAATTTATATCTTCCTTTTCCTAAAATAAATTAAGTAAATTTCATTAAAGAAAAGTTGAATACAAATTCCAATTGACAAGAATTAGAACCATTTACTAACAATATCTTCTCAAGAATACAAATTTTGGTTCAAATGAATACTGCTAATCTACCTGGTTCCCTCACCATTTAATTTCTTTGGTGAGGGTTAACTCCTAAATTGTGGATTGCTCCACAAAAATTCCTCAGAACTAAAAGAATGCCTCCTTCAATCTCTTGTTATTGTCGGAGGCCTTGATTGTCTTAGCGGTTTTTAATGTTTCAGAATTTCTTAAATCACTGAATCACCAAAAACATTAACCAATCAAGGCCTGAGAAAACAATGTCTCTATGTCAGGATTTGGGCAAGTCTTTACCAGCCAAGAATGATCTGAAAAGAATGAAAGCTCTTCTTGGTTGAAACAATGGAACTTCATGGCCAGCTCCTCTTACAGTTGCAAAGGTTAATCCTTCATAGACTTCTGTCCACCCGCCGACCTGTTGAATATGAAAACACGATGTCAAAATTCTGACATATTCGTCGTCCAAGATAGAACAGAAAATAATGATGGGAGCCATGAAAGTACCTGGTTGCCTGAATACCAAGGATACCATCTGGTTTTAATGGGGAGATTGAGGTGGCTTAGTGAAAACCTTGTTGCAGTTACTGGTACTACTGAGTCTGTATCTCCACTGCATCACCAGTCATTAAAGCTCGATTATTAAACGAGCCAAATTTGAACATACCAAAGTTGAGCTGATTATAGCTCTAAGTACAGCTGTAAAAACAGTCAAACCTTTTGAATTTCTGACAATATAGAGTAACTTTTACATTCATGAAATTAATGCAAACTCTTGCAACTTGTTTACTTGATTGGATATCTCAACCATTCCAAGCATCATAAATCTTAATTATCATCGACGGAAACTTCTAACACTTAAAAAATCTAGAAATCTGCATAGATCATCAAAAAAGTGAACCAAATTTCTTTGAAATTCTGGAATTTCCGGAAAAAATGATTAAAAGCTTTGAGATATCAAGACTAGGAATTTCTTCGAATTGAGATGTGATGGAAGAAAACCCAGAAACGATGCAAACCCCATTCAGACAAGAACAAAGAAGCAAACTTGTCGAGCATACAAGAGAAGCATTTAATTGACCAAATTAATCCCAGAAGCTATCTTTTCCAACCCCATTTTCTCTTCGGTTACTACCAACTATTAACAGAGAAGCCTCAAAGAAGAAAGTGTCTTTCGAATTTGAGCAATCCTAGAAGAAAACTGCAATTTTTCTGGTTTGTTTTGGTGAAGAACACCAAGAATACAAAATAATAGATTTAGGGGTGTTGTCTTTAAGTGTAACTCGTTTTTTCACCGCAAGAACTTGTATGCAACATCTTAAAAATATGAGGACCTACCTATCAATTAGGGTATACCTTAGAGACTTAAAAATTATTTTTCCTTACAATAATATTCAATTTTCAGGAAGAAAAAGAAAAGGTACCTGAAAACCCAGATTCTGATACCTGCTTGAATCATCTCCTTATAAATTGGTAGCATAGAAGATTCAGAATCCTTCCAGTTCTTGATAAGCACATCACTGCACAGCAACCTCTCTTATCAGCTAAAAATACACATGTGTATCTCATCTCATTAATTGCAGAGTTGTAGATCCAACTCTTGAACTCTTGGCGCTAAAGACGACTCTAATACGCAACAAAGTCTATTAGTTTCCCTAATTTACACTTTTAACATTTTATATAAATTATGATAGTTATTTTTCTCAGGATGATCTCTAGATACCGCCGAGAAATTCGGTAATGGAAATGTTAATTGAGAAAAAAAAAGACCATATGTACCTGCAAGCAGTCCATTTGTAGGGAATGCCGCTAAGATTTGCATGCAATGCATTCTGAACTTCAGGTTTGTTATAGTGCTTCTCTGCGTAATTCTCAATGCAAGGATCATAACCCGAAATTCTTCGTCTCAAAAGGGTGTTTTTGAGCCTTATAGTACTATTTGGACGTTGCATACAAGATGGTGTGTAAATACTGTACTGATCAATGTCACCAAACTCATGATTCATTGCATAACTCACAACATCATCACATTTTTTCGACGATTTCTCATCTGTGAAATTGCAGTTGTCGAGTATTGATCGATATGTCTTGTCTGATATCATGGAGTGAGTCCACCAAAATGTCACAGTTCCAATGCTGTCATAGTAACTGTCTGTCACGGCATTTCCAACCTGCACATTTCATTCGAAACTTAAGAAATATTTTTCATCAATTCATTTTTTAGAAAAATACGACCATCCCGTTCAAGAGTCGACCAAGTTAGGCTAATTTGAAACCTGAACAAGACATTTCCCAGCTCAACTAGGCTGACCCGGCAATATTGTAAGCTACAATTCTCTTCATCAATTTGTAAACAGTTGATTTTAAACTTTAATGTTTTTAACTGGGTAATTAACTATATTTTACTTACAAGAAACCCTTTGAGGTTTATGATCGGTCGCGGATTTGCTTTGTTGTAGTCATGGATTTTCTTTGCCAATTGAGGAACATAATGCCCTAGTTAAGCAGAATAAACCATCAAGAACATAATAATCAGTTGAGGGAACAGAAGAAAATGTAATTGTCCAAAATTTATTATAATGTGTTATATATAGTCGTAGCTGAAAATTAAATATATACCTGCATAGCTTTCCCCAGCAATGTAAAAATCTCTGTATTTGTATTGTGGGAACCTTGAAATCCATCTCAGCAGAAACACTAAATTATCCTCAGCTGCAAATATGTTTGACAAAATTAGTAACCTTAATTATATGATTAAACATCTATTGATTATATATGCAGATTAATTTGACATTATATGTGTTATTTGTATATGATAATCATTCATTGGGTTCGTCCAGCTAAGCTAACGAGTGTGTGGTGCAGCTTATGTGTGAAGTGAAGTCAGTCTAGTTGAGTTGGCATATAAGTAGGTTGGTTGCTTATTGTCAAAAGAATCATTGATTGGAAAACCCAAAAAATATACCTGTCCTTTTATCACCAGAATCCTTGAGGTCAGAACTTGTATTTGTGTATGAGAATCCTACACCAGCCGGCGACTCCAGGAACAGAATATTTGCTTCTGTAAACACCAGATTTCATTATCAGGAACTATGTGTTTCTGGAAACGGCAGATTTATATGCTGAATACTGTCAAATATGTTATATGCTGTTGCTGGTATACTTATAACATCATTTCTAACTTCCAGAAATATTTATGCGCAGTAAAAATTAAGAAGAAAAAGAACTTAATAATTTAAAATGCGTGATTGTTTTAATTAACTACCTGTATTCCAAGAATATTTGTTGAGGTAAAGTGAAGAACCAGTTTTGTTAATCCGAAACGGACCAATTTCCTCCGACGCACCATATGCAACAGATGAACATCCTGGTCCTGCACGGTTAGGCGTAACAAAGAAACATGCTTAATTAACATGCACTTAAACCAATGGATTTGATTTGATTCTCAACTTGAGCAAATAATACAGACTTATAAAGAAAAACATGTACTTAAAATTAACTAGTTTGACACTAATTGAAGTGATTGATTATTAATTTTTCTATCTTTTCGAAAGATCATGGCCACACAAACGGAAAAGTATACAATCATATCTTGAAAATTCTTGAAATTTTCACTAATTCTATTAGTTGGACTCAAGATTTGTTGATTTTAGATAATGCTTACCAACTGAATTATTTAACTTGAAATTATTTTTTATATCTTTCCCGTTATGCAATTTAGCAAATTTATTACTATACAACATATTTTCATATTAGGCCTCTTAATCTATAATTTGTAAAACTTCGACCAGACAAAACAGTCGAGCAAAAGATATTAGACACACTTTTCGTACTTTGTTTGAGTTTATTGAAGATTATATGCAAATTAACATTAAAAAATTAAAAAAAAAAACATTTTTTAACAAAATATTAAATGCACAAAATATTAAATGTTGTTTTTATCGAACGAATCCCTATCAGATTAGTTTTTTGCTATGGTTTTGTACTAAACTTTTCGAAGTGAAGTAGTGCTAACCTTTTGAAGTGAATGGAGCCAGAAACAACAACACACATACATTTATTCTTCCACAAACTCATTAAATGTCTGAAAAATTTTCAGTGCAAACACAATCACACCAATTATTACAGACACTTTTGTGTTGAATATTAGGTTCATAGATGTGAGCTCCCAATCCCATGCATTATTAAACCCCCCAAGCAAAGAAGTGACCCACATTTATTTGTTAACTTTCTTTAACCTAATCATTTTGAAACTCCAACTCCATCCATTTCTGAGTCAGAGAAAAAGAGGAACCCATCATCATTACTACTATGCACAGAACAGACCCCATTTGGTTTCTAAATACGCGTGGTTCGACTGCACACAGCACTTATTGTGCGCTAGTTGCTACTCAACTGTTTATACATTCTGTCCAGGAAATAGTATATATTTATCTTCATACAAAAGATCAACTGTTTATAGTTACATCAAGCCTAAGTTTTTTATACTTACTCATAATATTCATTGTTCATTTTTTTAATTTAATAATTAATATAAGCTACTTTTTAAGACTTCATTCTTATTATTAAATTCAAAAAATAGATGATCAGTATTAAAAGTAAATTAAAAAAATTTACATTTAATGTAAGTTGAGCTTTAAAAAATTCTTGAGTTAACAATGGATAAAATTGATACAAAGGATTGTTTGGGTGTTGGGTAGCGAATTGTATGTTGGTTAGTTAATTAGCTTTAATAATTAAAAAAGGTATTGCTTCATTAAAAAAGAAAAAAATATTTGAATTTGATAGATTAAATAATAAATAGTGAAAGTAGATTAATATATTTAATAAATTGTATAATAAAAAAGTAGATAATTTTATTTTTTTAAAGAATTACAATATACATAAATATTTTTTTTTCATAAAAAGCTGGAGATTCAGGAATTAGTTTTATATAAAATAAATATGCCAAAATCAAACACAACTATGGACTTTAGACGAATTTAACATATACGTTCAAATTTTAGAAAATACATGCTAAAAATTATTAATATTTAAAACAAAATTAGAGGATTTTAAAAAATATTTTATGAAAAATTCTTAAGTTGAACATTGAGAATGTATAAATTTGATATAATGAATATATATAATAAAATTATTAATATGTTAATGAAATAATTTAAAGACAAAAATTGGAGCAGTAACGTAAACTAAAATTCATATCTTTTTTTCCTGGAAAAATTCATATTTTTAATAAAAAAATTATTTAAAAACGTCACAAAAAATCTGGAGTCTACTAGCAGAGAGGGACAAAGAGAAGCATCGTCTTTTGTTGAACCAAAATGGAACTGATCTCTTGACATCTTCTTTATATTTTCATGGCAAAAGTTGGCTAGCTTTTTGTGAGGCATTTGGTGTTTGGTTGGACTGCAACAAGTACAAATTGTGAATAGGAACAAAAGAGAATTAAAAGTGATAAAGAGTGTTCGTAATAAAGCTGTTTTGTAGAGAATGGGTTTTGTTTTAAGGTGTGAATAAACGTCAGAACTCAGAAAATTGGAAGGAATAATTCCATTTTAGAAGGATATGCACAGAGAGAGATCACGAGGACCCATTTCCCCCTTTTTTTTCTTATTTTTTATTGCTCATCTTTTTTCTTTTTGGACCAAATGGAGTAATTCTTGTATGAATCTATTAATGTGATGTGAGGCATTCATTTCGTGAAAACAGAAAGGTAAAATGAAAAAGACATTCAATTTGTTGGAATGAAATTAGTGTCAAAACATAAATAAATTTGTTTTGTTCTTTTCAAAGGAGAAGTTTTAGAGAACTATGTAAAAAGAAGGAATCACTAGTTGATAATTTTCTTGAATAATGTAGCAGCAAATTAATTCTTTGTCATTTTTTTGTCAAAAACAAAAACTAAAAAAAAACCCATTTCCAAGACAAAAAATTGCAAAAAAATTGTTTTACTTAAGCAATAAACTTTAAATCAAACTATACATACTCCTTAGAGTCAAACACAACTCTAATACCAGAGAGAGACAATGAATTTTATATTACTTTCATTTAGTCAAATCGAATTAAGGTGATTAAAACGGTCCAACTAAAGAATTAATAAGAAAATTCCTCATCAATGTGATAGTGATGAACCCATTAATTGCTCCTTTCACAGCTTATAATTTTGGAACACATGTATATATTACGTGAATAAATCACTAAATCAGTGGGGATTTGCTAATTAAGAGTGCACGAGTGGGACTATGAGCATGCATGTTTCATTTATTGAGAGCTCAGATATTTTTCAACGTCAAATTTTTCTCTTTTTATTTAATTAAAATAATAATGCAATCTGTAAATTGTTTGTTTAATAGTAAAAATAGTTTAAAATAATTAATGGTAAATATATTGTTCTTGAGCGAATTTAGTCGATCAAAAGAAAAACAGTTCAAATTTTATAAACGGAAAAACTTAACATGAGTTCAAATCTCAGAAGTATGTTTGTTGTGAGGAAATAAAACTATCAATGCTTTAATAATAGTAAATAGTTATTAATTCTTTATAAATATGAAAATTACGAATAATAATGTAGATATATTTTTTAATTAATTACAATGTAAAATTAATGGATAATGAGTGGCTGTGGGAACTGAATTTAATAATATGAATGATAAAAGTGTGATTGAGCTGACAAGATGCATGGTCTTGTAAAGTCCCAAAACCTCATGAAAGTCTTCAAGAACCCTCTGCAACTGCCAACTACTTTCCTTCTTAACAGAAAATGCAGCTACCAAGTACCAACTACTTGAGATATTATTATCAAATTTATTTCTCTTCCTATATTTTTAATTCATTTAACTTCAAATGCATGTTCCACCTAGACAATTCCAGAAATATAACACTAATTGAAATTAGTTCGCATAATGACATCGGAGTAGTTTTTTTATACAAAAAATGAACACTCGGATTAAACTATTAGCATTTTTTTCTCCTCCGATCACGTGTTTATTCTATAGGCTTATAACTCATTGAAACTAAAGACAATTCTTGCGCCAAAGAGTTGTCAATTCAAATCTTTAACGGGAGCAGATAAAATGACTTATCAAAGACAAATGTCTTCTCTATAATTTAAAATTGTCTTTAACGTTAAACATTTGAATTTGATTTCTACCATAGTAAGATATACCAAAAATATGCAATGTGCATTCTTTATCATTAAAAAAAAGGAATTATGAGACTTCGAGTATAGCAATGCAAGTAAAAAAACTATTTTACATGGAGAGTAGTTTCCAGCGCTAACGAGACAAAGTGTTTAATTTAATTATGAAGTTAATTTTTTTAATTTGGATCTTATTTTCCTCCATAACCAAGAATTAATGGAAACGTAAGTAATTAAGTAAAAAGAAAAAGAACTGACCTCCATTGAGCCAAAGAACAAGAGGTTTGGTGTGAGGTAGATGAGTGGCTTCAGTAAACCAGTAGAAGAGTGCACGCCCGTTTCTTTCGTTGACAGTGACGTAACCCGAAAACTGCGAGAATTTGACCAGTGGTTGGCCTGGAAGAGCGGAGATGCGATCTTGCTCTTGCTGTTTATTCAAAGCAGCAACAATGGTGGTGGTAGAGATTGAAGAAGACAACAACACAAGTATGGAAAACAAGAAAAAGAGTTGTTGGGTTGTTTTTTGAGTAACTTCCATGTTTCCTTTGAAGAGAATAGAGATAGAATCTTGTTTGTTCAGTTGGTTCAGAGAGATAGTGAGAAAGCGAGAGATTTATAGAAGTGATAATGAATGGAGTTGTGCCATAATTGTAGGTTTATGGGGTGACTTCTCTTCAAGTTCAATGTTGCTTCATTACTACATTATTCTTGTTTGGCAGCTATGTGGACCGCTCTCTCTCTCATAAGAGATTTTTTAGAAAAAAAGGAGGAAATTACCAGAATTCTGAACCATAGAATTAGCAAGGCACCGGCAGTTGAAAAAGGCAAATAAGTAATTATCAATTAACGATCTAATCTCCGAGATGGTCACTTTTGTAAAAAAGAAAATTAATAGCAATAAAAATTTGTTTTTTATATTAGTTTTATTAGTTTTTAAATTTTAATCTTTAACACTGAAAATAACTCCTATACTAGCAAACATTGCAAGTTTATCAATTGTCTTGGATTTGTTTAAATCACAAAAGTTTTTTTAATTAACTAGCTAGGGAAAGGTTGCATGTTTTTTTTTTGCATAAATGGAGTTTGATTAATGATATTTATCTCCAAATGAGTTTCCTAATGTACCTTGTGCATGTTCAGATTGTGATACGAAAAAGGATACGATGCTATGGTATTGCCTGTTCAACTTATAGGGCGAAGATAGATTGGGCCGATAGACTGTGATTGGTGGATAGATCGATGTGTCCGTATTAATAATTAACAAAAAAATTAAATGATAAGTTTTTATTGGTTAAAATTCATAGAAAAATTTGATATGAATGATCTTATTTATCATTTGTTGGGTCAAAATTTCTAACAATAGACAGACACCAAACCTTGCAATAAATTAAATCATAAAATAAGGATCAGTTTCTAAGTCACATATGGATCCAGATGCTCAACTCATCATACATGATAAGCTAATTACTTAGACCTTCATTCGTCTTATTAATTTCTAAGAAAGCAATTTTGAATATCTAGATTAACGTATAAAGCGATAATAGGAAATGCACCTTAAAATCATATTTTAAAAAATTAAAGAAAAAAAAAAAGAAGAAACAAACTGCTTTATACATGGAGTCAGCATATAAGACAGTCGGCAGACGATTCAACATTTATAAGGGTATTAATTCGTATTAGACATATCGTAATCGTGTTATACCATTTACATATCACACATCATTAACATTATATAAATATTATAAAACTTGAATTAGTGTCATTTGTGCCGTGTCGTAATAGTGTACTCACAAATCGTGTTATCATGTTAGAAATTGACAATCCTAAACATTTCCCTCAATTTGTGGCTAATTAATTAAAAAGTTAATGTTCAAATCAATAAATCTAAAATCTAATAGTATTAAAGTCATATAATTAATGTTAAAAGAAACATCTGAAATCAAACTCAGGAGGTATCAACGAATTGCAAATCTATTGGTTAATCTAATTAATATACTCATTTTGTTCTAATTTGATAGATACATTTTCTATTTTGAATGTCCTAAAATATAGGTATATTTTTTTTTGTATTTATTATTAATGAAGTTACAAGTTTATCCTTATTTAATCTTTTCTTTAACTAATTCATTAATTATAAAATAATTAGTCAAATAGTATAAATGAAAAATCGTATAGAATTAGATAAATTTAACTACTAAAATTATTATTTCTTAATTCTCGTAAAAAGCAGTTAATACCTATCAAATTAATACGGATGGAGTACTTTAGGAGAAGATTTTTGTAATCTAATCAAAGCAGTTTAGTAACTAATTAAACTTTTTTTTCTTAAAGGAGAGAGAGAAACCTGGATCAGAAGTGGGTTAGGCCAGTTGTAATCGGCCTAGGAACGGGGCTACCGTTCCTAGCCCGGTGGACCGAGACGCGTTACTGCGTCCCAGTCTAGCTGATTTCTTTTTTTTTTTTTAAATAATAAAATCTGACCATTGGATCATTTTGATTCAACGATAATATTTACTCCAACGGTAATATTACCGTTAGAGTACCGGTGGGGGCTGAAAAATTATCCTTTTGATCCCTAACGGCTAGTTTTACCCATTTTCCTATAAATACCCTTCTAAAAACATTTTTTCTATCATTTCTTCACTTCAAACACTCATTTCTCTCCTCAAAACTCTCTCAACTCTTAAAATTTCTCTCCATACTCTCAAATTACTCACACTCTAATTTTTTTCCCAAAATTATGGATCACAACAATTAAAATTCTCAACCCTTCCAACAAAATAACCTATCAAATTTTGCCAACTACCGATATTCTCAAAATTTGCCATCAAATTTTCTCTCTTTCACAAACTATCAATTCAATCTCAACGCTTCATTTTTTCCATTTCTATATCAACTCGCACTTTTCAATTTTGGTAATTTCTAAAATTTTACGTCCAATCCTTTTTCACAAAATAATCCTTGTATCCCCTTATTGGATAGGTGATCGACGATGGTTC
>CAODLS011450372.1:0-32088 GCA_948243855.1 Flueggea neowawraea | reverse complement strand
TGACAGAGAGAGATGGAGCGAAGAGACCAAAGAGGCAGAGACACAGAGAGTGATTGAGAGAAAAAAAGAGCAGTAGGTAGGATGAGGACGACTGTCGACTGGACGATTGAGAGAGGGAATGCGGCGAAGAGGTCTGTGACTATGAGAGAGGATCTAAGGAGGAATTGAGTGAGTGTGTTGACTGTTGAGTGATGTCTGAATGAGTGAATGGTGGTGGGTAGGGTTGGAGGCTTGGAGCCTTAAAGGCTGGACAAAACGACGACACATAAGGCCGGGTCGAGCCACTTCTAACCATGTCCTGGCCTGGCCTTGAAATTGATGCGGACCTATTTTTTTGAGCTCAGTCTGACCCTACGAGCTACAAAATCTAGCCCCAGCCCTTATTTTTTAGGGCCGACTTAAATGTCCACCTCTAATTGTGAGGTTTCAGGAACAACTGCAAACACAGTATACAAAAACATTATCAATATAAAAGCCTGTTAAATATCTTCAGTATACATAGTACTACAAATTTTCATATAAGGTTGAAAAAGTAGAATTCAGTCGATGCCAGAAAGTACGGAAGATACTATTTTTTTTATGAAACAGAAATTCATTAATGATCAAGGATCGAAATACAACTTCTAATAAAAAAGACCAGACATGAAATCAATTTGTCTAACTAAAGCAAACTGATTGACGGATAGCTACAATTTGAACTGCAATAGTACATTAGTACTAATGAACAGTATCACAAACTATTCTCCAATAAGATACCAATTTTTTTTAGCAGTACGAAAGAGAGCTGATCTGGGTGATGTCTTCCATGTGTTAAGACACAACGCTAGGACAGATGGATTTAAAATATGAGCAAACTTTCGCTTTGATATAAAAACAATAACTAACGAGATCATGATATTAATAATACACGGAAAAGAAGGGAAATATTCATACAAGAAAGAATATCGTTAAAAGGAAAAATTGTGCATACGAATAAACAAATAGATAGAAACCAAAATCAAGCAATAAGGACATGCATCTAATTGAGTTCTGTTTGTGCATGAAATAATAAATAGAAGAAGAAGAAAGAAATATATTATAAAAAAAAGAGAATAGAGACAAAATAATATTGAAGTAAAAGAAGTAGTAGTCACAGGAAACTAGAAGGCAGATCCCCTCCTAACAAAGGTGACGTAGCACAAGCGATTTTCACACCTAAACTCAATTTTAATTAACTCAATACACCTTAATTACATAATATAAATGCCTTTATATATAGGTATAAAGACCTAATACAAATAGGTATTGTTGTTATCTAGAATAATAGTTGAAAGG
Source organism: Flueggea neowawraea (assembly GCA_948243855.1). NCBI lineage: Eukaryota > Viridiplantae > Streptophyta > Magnoliopsida > Malpighiales > Phyllanthaceae > Flueggea > Flueggea neowawraea. Next base: position 30,774 of record CAODLS011450372.1, on the reverse strand, counting down.
TCTTCAAGGTTTTCACATATATCCTGCAGCAAGGTCAAAGGTCGAGAGTTGTATCCCAATATTATTTCGATGCTCAAGTCAGTCTATTATTTTGGCAAAATTTTGAGAGATTTTTAACAATAAAAAAGACGTGCATTATTATGAGGTAGAGGGGGGCTATTTATAGAGTGATGAAATATGATAAAGCGAGGAAGAATCTCCCCTTGAATTTCGAACGTAAAAATATCATATCCTCAACTTGTTAAAATCATGATAAACGTGTTTGAAAAATTCTTCTTCTAGAATGTGGATCCTTCTATGTGTGCTTGACTTTTAATGTAGATTTTTACTAGTATTAACGGTCTTTTTATCACATTAAACCTTATGAATTTTGTTGAGTTTTATGGGTCTCGACCTATATCTCATCAAGTATAAAGACCTAATACAAATAAATAGGAAACCCAATCAAATGCAAATCAGAAAACCTAAACTATATAAGAATAGACTTCTATGAACCTATAACTATTCTAATTATATCCTAATAAATATAAAATACCTTAAATAATCCTATCATATTTAAACCATTTATTATAAAAATAAAATAATACAAAAATCCAAAGAAATTCCAAGTCTTCAATTTTCTGTCCTCCACTAAGATGGTGGGAGGAAAGAAAGGAGTGTTGATAGCGAGAATCGCAATAATCACACAATTCTAATTTGTGTATGCCTCTTTATATAAACATAATCAAAACAATGACCAAATACAATGGGAGAGGATGAAGCTACAAGCCAGGTTCATTAACAGGAAATAAAGGACATAAAACAGATTCCTTGTTTTACTAATGCTAGAGACAACTATGGTTGAGTATAGATTCTAGAGATAATCGAACTGGACCGAGTATTCGGCCAAAAAGAACCGTTGACTTTTAACTTTCTCCAAACCGAACTGAACTGAATTTTTTATTTAGTTCAGATCTGGATCTTAAACAATATCTGAACTGAACTGAGAACCAAATTGAACCAAAACTAAAACAAAAAATTATATATATATATATATATATGAACTTTATGAACAACTAATTATATATTTATGAATAGAACCACCGCAATCATAGGGTGGGGGCTTGACTATGAATAGTTGGGGATGAGAAACTGATGTTATGATGTTAGTCCACGTGATTGACCATAAGACTTCATTTACGTTCTTGCCACGGGAGCATCTTCACCAATATTCTGCAAAGGCCTACCATATATATATAATTATATATCATCGTTCATTTATATTCATGAGGTCAATAGTCAATTTGGCATGGCGAATCCAGACCCGGCCAGATAAGCTAGCTCCATCAACTAAATTTGTTTCAATCAAGTGATGGTGTAGATAGTGTAAATGTAGATCGTAAATGGAGCAGTAGATAATAGAACATATAAATTGATTAGGTTAGTCTAATCAGGGTTTGGTAAAAAACACACAAGATTTGAGAGATTTTGGAGCTGCTGCAGCGAGTCCTCCCTGGTCATTAAATTAATAGTGTATTTGGATGTAGAAGATGGACAATAAAATATGATGAGGAGCAATTGATTGGAAAAAAAAAGGATGATAAAGAGTATTACAAGTGACTACTTTTTTTATAAGTCAGCATTTTCGAAATTTTATTAATTAAATTTAAGGAGATCTTGAAAAATATGAATCGTAAAAATTATAAAGAATAATCAAACCTAACAAAAACCTAAAAAAAAATTAACCCAAGCTACCTAGTTGTTGCCACAAATAAAAATTACAATGTCTGAACCAAGTCGTCCATGATGTGGTGATGAAAATTAAATTATAGGTCACTACTTAGAGAACTTTTTCTCATGGGTCTTGCATTATAAGGTTTAATATAAAATGTAGGACATGATGTCTCACATTCGTTGGATTTAGTGGGATTCTAGTCCGAAATAATTTTAATTAATTATTATTGGATCCAGAAAATTGTGGGTAGACTTGCCTCACACGTAGGCCTAATGAAGGAAAGGAATAATCAAGTGGCTTATACCACATATTTACTCAAAGTCTTAAAGTATTATGTTATAATATTTATCACTTATATGTTATTCATACACCTTACAACTATTTATATAATTTTTTAATAATTATATAAAATGTAGAATTCTTTCTATTCGCATTTGCATATTCAACCATCAATATAAAAATGATTGTGGCACTAGACAAATAAGTACCTCCCTCATGTAAATACAACTGATAACGATTGAAAAACACGAATAGGTGGTGTTATATTCAGCACCATCTTTGCCTAAGTCATTCTTTTTGTTGTTTAATTATTACAAGCTAATCACTAGTCATTATTTGGCCACTATCATGCTCGATAGGTGGCACCATTCGACATTTCTTGCAAGTACACTTGTTGAAAATTCTAAATCAGTGCTTTACTTAGATAAAACAATGACAATAATTTGTGATTAAAGGGTAATCTTAAATATCAGCGAACACTATTTTTGCTATTTGTTTTGTCATTTTATAATTCGGAATAAGAATCCAATCAACCTATGAATTTTATTAGGAAAAAAAATCAATTGTACCAAAATTGATAATTGTTTGTATTTTTTTTTTAACTATCACTCGTATATTTTTATCAATCAAATTGAAATCAAGTAATATGAAAAAAACTAATTAAAATACAAATTAGTGTTGGTATCGTGGCACTGTTTATAAATAATTTATTGAACCTTCTATTGTCTACTTTGGAAGAAAACTTGAGAAGGCCCCAATATTTTTCTCTGTCTTACCTATCGTGTCTAAGTCATACATCTATTTCACAATCTATAGCATCAAGAACCAGTTCATTCAAAAATATGTTTTATTGTCACGAAAATTAAAAAAAACAATAATACTCCTCAACAATTATTTATGTTTATGGAAGTACCTCAATAATTCTTCATAAAAAATGAAATACACTTTGAGTTAGGATGAAATCATTATATTTATTGGATGATAAAAACATGAATAAATTTTTTAATATATGCCATTGTCTGCCAAAAATCCTTAACAGAAAAAAAGAAAAGAATTATCGCATACCTTAATCTCCTCAAACTTGGAAGAAGAAACATCATTGGACTTGAAATAAACTTCCGGGTTCCTATCTAGAATCTTGTTATCTTTGCAAAACGGCAACAAGTGTTTGACAAACTTAGCAGCCTCCATGAAAGCAAAGAGAGTCATGGCGGAGCCACCGTCATCGGAAACATAAACGGAAATCTTCTCCGTCGGATAGTCATAAGCCATTATTGACAAAGCCGTGTTCACTACACTAATCGGTGGCTCCTTGTACGGATCCGCGGTGCATATAAACACATCAATGGCTGGAAAATCACTTCTTTTAATAATTCTTTCAAGATTTTCCGGAAATTCTTGACGAACGACAGGTCGCATCTGGAAAGCTTGTGTGTTTACCCACATAAAGGCAAGAACAAGATCAGCAATTAATAAGGTGAATGTTATGAGGAAGGAGCATAGGGTTCCGGAGTGAAGAAGTGTTTTTGCATGGTGATAGAGTAGAGTTAAGATGGCAAAAGAGTAAATTATGGCAAATACACGGTTGAAAATTGTCTGTTTCAAGGTTATAAGCTTGTTAAGTGCAGGAGCTTCTCTTTCAGGTTCCATGTTTGTTGGGAGCTCTGGGTTGCGGATTATATTTTCCTGCAAGCTCTTGGTTGCAGGGAGTGGCTATTGCTTCTTGTGGGTGTGGATTATATTTTCGCTCCTCATTCAAGGGAGAGAAAAAAATCTGACTCCATTCTGTTTTTTTAAATAATGGCATTGCCCTTGTATGTCACGTGTCCAACTTTTTAAATGTGGATAGCATGTTGCCGGAAAATATAATCTTTGGGGTGCTATGTTTACTGTGTAGCCAAATTTATATATGGAGACATAATCGTGTAATAAATAGTTTAAAGTTCGATTTTTATCAATATTTTATAAGTTATAATAAAATTGGTTTTGTCTAACGGTACTTTTTGAGTTGAGAGATTTAATAAAATAGTAAATTTGAATTCTTTAGTACAAAATTTCAATTATTTTCAAGCATCTTATATCAAATAAAAATTAGTCAAAATTAGAAACCCCAAATTTTCTTTAATTAGTTATCATATTTTTCAAAAAAAAATTAAAATTAATAAAAAATACAGAACGTAAAATAAACATAATATCTGAAATTAATACGTCATGAAAAACAATACTCAATATACTGGTGCATGTAGCGGCCGATTTCTAATAAAATAGTTAAATCCATGATAGAAGACTTGGACATTAAATATAGTGATGTTAAATGCAAGAAACACGAGAAGAGATTACAAAAAAGAATTGATTTAATAATGATTGGAGGATTAGTTATTTAGTTTGATGTATACGGATGCTACCTAGTCTAGATCGCAAGCTTCTAGGTGAAGTATTGAAATTCTATATTTTAGTTATTTTTCAAGATAATTTTCTTATTATTTGTATATGATCATGATTACCATGCATCTATTAACATTTTTCTTATGTATTTATGTTGAAATAAATCAATTAGTAATATTTTTCTTCAAAATATAAAAAAAAATAATTTGGACATATCTAGATCCATAATGCCTTTTTTTTATTTTTTTTCGAATCATAAAAAGCACCGGAAAGTTTTTTTTTTCTTTTACCGACTCTGCATTTGTCAATCTTTGTACAACTTATCTACTTCTTTTGTACATGTCAATTTTGGCACGACTTCAATCATGGACATACTGCGCCAACTTATGTTGCTTTAGCATTGAGAGATGCATATAGATAATTATTTGTAGTGGAGACGATGTTTTCGAGTTTAAAAGTCTATAATGTCATGTTCAATAGGGGTATACTACTTATCGATCATCTCTGCTTCCTCTTTTATCGATAAAAAAATTTATAAAATGTTGAGATTGAGGTTAGATTTTTTTTGAAGAATATTGAAACCAAACCTTCAAAGAATTGAAGAGAGTTAAAATGGGACGCATTTATGATGAAAAATGTGCAATTGGAGGGACATGGAGAGTTACCTGGGCATGACACTAACTGTGTAATGAATTGGAACCGAGATAGGGAAAAATTGGGCAGCCACGGACTGGACCACCTCCGTGCCCGTGGAGCATCTTAACGAGTTTCTTCAAGACACGAACACACATTCTTGGCCGTGTCTTGATAGGTATCAACCGTGTCTTGCTTCCTTTGACCGTGTAATTGGTTCTGACAGATTTTAGGGTTGGTTTTTGGAATTCCCTGTAAACATATGTAAGGTGACTTGAGAACATCTTGGTAAGCTTTTTGAACGTCGTTGCAAGCTTTGTAACTTATTTTGACTAAGGAATAATAAAATTAATAACTTTCTGCCCGTGAACATAGATCGAATTGATCGAACCATGTAAATTTTGTATTCTTGTGTGGTTTCTCTTGTTTATTTCTGCGTTATTCTATCGCCTAATTTTCTGACATAAAACAATTTGAATTCTTTCAAATGATTAAGAGAAAATAATTTTTGAGTCCGTGAAATATACTTTAATTAGTAAATCAATCCTTATATTTTTAAAATATTGTACACACATTCTTGAGGTTAAAAACTAAATTACATTTAAGTCATTCCGTTAGTATACTATTAATATTCTGTTAATGAATTATTAACGTGTCCTGAAATTAAGTTTAAATAAAATTTTAAAAACAAAAATACCTTCTATTTATTTTTTAAGAGCGTGAAGATAATTTTCTATTCTTATTCTTCTTGGAATTTCAAAAACCCAGTTGAAATTTCAAAAACCCAGTTCCCCGATTCAAATCCAACACCCCAAAACACATTCAATCAACTTTGTATCTTAAAACTTCAAAAAATTGACTCAAACCAATGCTGAATTACACAAAATTCATCTGAAACTATCGAATTAAGGTGGCGTGGACAAATGAATTAACAAGAAGGCCAACCCAGATCAACCCATCTATGCAAAAACCCAGAACATGAAAAATGCAAGTATGGTCCGTCTTCGAAAAAACCTAGATCATGAGTTAAATCTGTGAGAAGGTATACTGAACTGCTCATATAAAACCATTCTTTCCGAGCAAAGAAGCTGTAAAGTGTAAATGGAACAACTAAGTCAACTTTCTCAAAAGAAAAAAAAAGCCAACTTTTATTACAGCTACTCCAAGAAGAATTAACTTTCATTACAAATTCAACCATCAAAGACCATAAAGCAGTTATATATATAAAAAAATTGACAAAAGAAAGAAGAAAAACACCGAATCAGTCGTGAAATTGCCTTCTCTGAGTGAAAACACTCTCCTGATATTTGATCCATTATGTCCTGCTGGATCAACCCTTTCACAATCCATGAATGTGGCATCAAACCATCGTTTTTTTGGTTCTTTATCAATTCTACAATGTTGTGATCTTAACAAAACTAAGAGTAATCTTACACCTGCAATTGAAGCAAAGCACAAACCTTTGGCTTCTCAACCCATCATGCAACCCCATAAATTCCTCAGCTCCAAGCAATAACACAACAACACCCATCAATTACCAACAATCCACTACTACAATCGGTGTTACCTTCTTGCTTGGTTCCCCCCATCAAGCAACAACACAACAACACCCATCAGAAATCTGGGTTTGATCTATTTCATCATCAATCAACCACGTCCCGTCCTCCCAAGAACAACAACTCCTCCACTGTCGCTTCGCCGGCGAAGATTTCGACGACGAAAACACTCCTCTCTTCGGCTCCTTCACCATCAAAACGCCCGTGGCTTCTCAACCCGGATCTAAGTTTTGACATGTTATGGATCCAGTCCAAATCGATCTGTCGAACCCGAACCCAGATCAAGATCTGCCTGTTTTTTCTTCACCGGCGCCGTTTCCGTCAGTGTCTCGCCGCGTTTGAGAATCTTAACCTGACCCGACAACACCAAACCTCATCAGCATCCACTACTCTGGCAACAAGAACACCTTACCAATAAGAACACCAGCCAAAAAACTCACACTTGACTCTAGGACAATCGGTCAACTCCGCAGGGAGAGATCTTTGTTGTGTGCGAGGAAGAAGGTGGGTAATGATGAAGAAGAAGGAAGAGAGAGAGAGAGAAGTGGAATAGAGAGAAGCGGCTCTGAGAGAGAGGAGTGAAAATATGTTTAGAACGTCTTTCAAATAACGGTATTTTCGTAAAGTATCACTTTTGTTTGCTCCATCCGTCAAAACTAAATTTAAGGGATGCGTATTTTACATCTAAAAAATAAAAAGACTTCCTTATTAATTCGGATATATCTCAGTACTTTAATTTTTTTTTGCAATAATTAATGTTAAACAAAAACAAACTGAGAGTAGGCATAAACCACACATTTCTCCCCTTGTAATCCACGAAGAAAACGAAAATAATTTGTTTGGTTGGTGAGATTTTGAAACATGAACATTTCATTAAATGTACATATTTTAAATGTATTGATTTTGTAAATATAGACATTTCAAAAAAATATTGTTTGGCTGGAAATATTTCAAATGCTATCTCATTCAAATGTCATGTGAACTCGTTTGGTTGTTATGTATCAAATGCATACATTTCATTGGTTTATTTAATATGAATTTCAACTGCATGAACTTTTTTTGATAAGTCTTATATGAACTTAGAAGTGGTGCGGCTTCGATTAAGAGTATATATAGAAGTAACTCTTATAAAAGTTCATGAATCTGGAAAGCACATGGGTATAATAAGAGCTAAGTGAGTGTTTGAGTGGAATAAAGGATACTATGTTTAAGTGAATATTATGTTTAAGTGTATAATGACGCCGATAAAGACACAAGGAATATCTGGTTCTGGTGGATTTTAGGGTTGGTTTTAGGGTTTTTTCTTATCTATTTGACTTGTATTCTTTGTAAACATATATAAAGTGACTTGGGAACATCTTGGTAAGCCTTTTGAACACCGTTGTAAGCTTTGTAGCTTGTTTTGACTCAGGAATAATAGAATTACTAGCTCTTTTTTCGTGGACGTAGATCGAATTGATCGAACCATGTAAATCTTGTACTCTTGTGTGATTGCTCTTGTTTATTTCTGTGTTTTTCTATCACCTAATTTCCTGACAAGTGGTATTAGAGCCATAGAAGTTTGTTCAAAAACTATTGGGATTCGTTCTACAAAAAGAAGATGTCTTCATACAAATTTCAGATTGAGAAATTCAGTAGGTCGAATGATTTCACGATGTGGAAGCTGAAGCTGAAGGTCATTCTGGCTCAGCAGAAGTGTGAGAAGACATTAAAAGGTGAAGAAAAATTACTTGAAGAACTGACAACAGTACAAATGTTGAGATTGTGAGAAGGACACACAGTGCAATTCTATTGAGTCTGACAGATGAAGTCTTGAGGAAGGTAGCTGATAAAACTACTACAACAGGCTTGTGGAATAAGCTTGAGAGTAAGTTCATAAAAGATCCCTGTCGAACAAGCTTTATCAGAAAAGACGGATGCATACTTTGAAAATGACTGAAGAGATGCAGGTAAAAGAACATCTTGATAAATTTAATAGGATTGTATTAGATTTGAAAGATGTTGGTGTTGAACTCGAAGAAGAGGATCAAGCTATGTTTTTGTTATATTCTTTGCCTGACTCATTGAAAGTTTTGTTGATACTATAATGTTTGACAGAGATAGTATCTCGGTAAACGATGTTAAGGATGCTATGTTGTCTAAAGGACTGAAGAGATTAACTTCTAATTTAGGTGGAGACTGTGTGGGGTCCGTGTTAACTGTTAGTAAGGGCAATAGAATGGAAAAGAATCATAGGTTGAGGTGTTATCGTTGTAAGGAGATTGGACACTTGAAAAAGAATTGCCCACAGAGGGGAACTTATAAGGAAACAAGGGAAAAAGTAATTCAGAATAATTTTGTGGGGTTTGAGGATAATTCTAATGAGGGATAGAGAAGTGAAGTTTTGACATTTACTGCATCTAGATATGAAGATAGCTGGATTATTGACACTAGTGTACTTTATCACATAACCTTTTCTAGGAAACTGTTTAATTCTTTTAGAGAATTGTGAGGCAATGTGAAACTGGGAGACGGTGAGAAGCTGAGTGTTAAAGGCAGTGGTTCTGTGCAGATTAAGATGCATAATGAGATGGTTAGAAAACTTGATGCTTGGTATGTCCTGGGGTTGCGAAGAAACTTGATTTTTGTTGGTGCTTTGACTAAGCAAGTTTATGGTTTCTCTGAAAGAGGTGGAGATATTCGGGTGTTCAAGGGTTCTTCAATAGTGATGAAGGATAAGTTGTTGAATGTCATTTACACCTTGATTGGTAGCTCGGTAGTTGTCAATGGCTTAAGTATTGTTGCATGTTCTGCAATAAAACGAGTGGAGTTTGTGATCGAGACTTCGAAATAGTCAAAGATCGATCATGTTGATCCACAGAGGGTAACAACAAGGGAACCAAGGCATAAAAATTGTGTTGGTGATGGAGAAAGACAGTCATTGGAGAACACAAGAAAGCTGCAGGGTGGTGTGTTGTTAGGTGTGGATGGTAAAAGGGAAAAACTAGCTAATGGAGGCAAGTCCGATTTGGACATGGTTTGTTGTTGCAGAACTTGAGGCCCTTCGAAGATGTGGCAGAGGAGTGATTATAGGTTCTGAGTTATGCGCGGAAAGATTATTCACTTCAAGGTGGAGAATTGTTAAGATTGAAGTGAGATTTTCTTGAAAAAGATTGGAGCCAAACCTTGAAGCAATTGAAGAGAGTCAAAATGGGATGGATTTATAATGGAAAACGTGCAACTGGAAGGACATGAGGAATTACATGGGTGTGGCACTAACCTTGTAATGAACTGGAGCCGAGACGGGGAAAAACTAGGCAGCCACAGACGTTCCCGTGCATGTGGCGCATCTGAACGCGTTTTTTCAAGAGACAGATGCTCGTTCTTGGTTGTGTCTTGATAGGTCTCGACCGTGTCTTGCTTCCTTTGACAATGTAATTGGTTCTGACGGGTTTGAGGGTTTACCTTGTCTATTTTGACTTGTATATTCCTTGTAAACACATATAAGGTGGCTTGTAAATGTCTTGGTAAGACTTTTGAAGTAAGCTTTGTAGCTTATTTTGACTCAGGAATAATAGAATTATTAACTCTCTGCCCGTGGATGTAGATCAAATTGATCGAACCACATAAATCTTGTGTTCTTGTGCGATTGCTTTTGTTTTTTTTGCGTTCTTCTACCGCCTAATTTTCTGACATAAGACAATTTGAATTCTTTCAAATAATTAATGTTAAATAGAAACAAACTGAGAGTAGGCATAAACCACACATTTCTCCCGTTGTAATCCACGAAGAAAACGAAAATAATTTGTTTGATTGGTGAGATTTTGAAATATGAACATTTCATTAAATGTGGATATTTTAAATGTATTGATTTTGTAAATATAGACATTTCAAAAAAATATTGTTTGGTTGAAAATATTTCAAATGCTATCTCATTCAAATGTCATGTGAACTCGTTTGGTTGTTATGTATCAAATGTATACATTTCATTGGTTTATTTAATAAGAATTTCACCTTTATGAAATTTTTTTGATAAGTCCTATATGAACTTAGAAGTGTTTCGGCTTCAATTAAGAGCATATATAGGAGTAACTCTTATGAAAGTTCATGAATCTGGAAAACACATGGCTATAATAATTGCTAAGTGAGTGTTTGAGTGGAATAAAGGATACTACATTTAAGTGGATATTACGTTTAAGTGTATAATGACATCGATAAAGTCACAAGGAATATCTGGTTCAAAGCTTTATGCTAGATGGAATTTCCATTTTATCTTGTGTTATTATACTAAGGTAATGTTCAAATCGAAGATACATTATTTTATGCTTAAACATGATTTGATCTTCTTCTTTAGAGTCTTAATTTATATTTGAACAAGTGGAGGATTGTTGGAAATTATTGTTCAAAATAAATTAAATTAATAAAATCGAATTAATGCAGTGGTTAGTTTTTGGTGGAAAGTTATGTCTATTCAATGAGAAGTTGTGTCCTGTGTCTTTTCACTATAAGGTTGCATATGCTCAATGAATAGCTGCGTCTGGTGCCTATTCATTTGTAAGGTTGTGTCTTTTTATTGTAGAGTTGTGTTCTTTTAATGAACAATTGTGTCTCTCCACCAATAACTACCCATTGAGACTTATAAATATAAGATTAAGTCAGAAAATCGTTGATGTTTTTTAGAACACAAAAACTCAGCCTTTGTCTAAAAGAAAGATCAAGATCAAATACCAACTCCTACATTCCTAGTTAGATTTTCTTCTCTGGTTGCTAAGTGCAGAAAATCCAAAAGGCTTGCCATATCTACTAAAGCTATTTGCACAAAATACCTTAGCAAAACTCGAGGAGTAGGGGCAAATATCGCTTTTAAGAAAACATTGCAAAACGTGTTTCAAACCTTATTTCTTTTCTTTTGTATTTATTTTCTTTTACTAGACTACCACATTCATAACAAATTGTACAGTAAAGGTTAGGTTTTGGTAGACATATAAATTTTGAATCAGGACCGGTAAATCAAACTGGGACCGGATCGATCAAAACCGAAACCAAACTGAAATCGGCCGACCAAAACCGGACGGTTACGGTTTAGGTTCCGGTTCTATCCCTTTAAAAAATGTCGAACCGGCGGTTCGAATCGACAATTCAACCCGCCCGACCGAACCTGCAGTTCAACCCGTCCGGCTGAACCGGCGATTCGAACCGCCATTTCCCTTCTTCTTTTTTTCAACCTTATAAATACCCATATCCTATTCCTACAAATTTTATATTATTTCTTCTCTCTCAAAAATTTATTTTGCTCTAAATTGCTCTTATTAATTATTTATATATTTTATTATTGTAATTACATTTTCTATATTTCTCAAAAATTTTTTTTGCAATTACATTTTTCAAATTCCTTCTACTTTTTACTATAGTTTAATTTAGTTATTTAGTTATTTTATTACATTTAATAAAATTTAATGAGTTTTTTTTTTAAATTTTGTTTAAAATTATGTGATGCAATTACTAGTAAAATAATTAATTTGTTTGAAAATTATTAAAAAAATATTTGGAATACAATGTATTATTGGTACTATAATTAATTATTGAATATAACAAAATTTACAAACCGGAAAAAATTGAAGGGATAAAATAGAGGATTAAAAACAAGTTTTTTTTTAAAAAAGAGGAAACCGAACCGGAACCAGCGGTTTAACTGGTCAAAACCGATTAAAACTGGAACCTAAACCGATGAAAACCGGAATCGAAACTGGACCAAACAGTGGGAACCACGGCTCCCACGGTTTGGTTCTGGTTCCTCCATTCAAGAAACCAGAATCGGCGATTCCCAAACCGGCAACAAGCCTAGGTTTTGGGTTCTAATTTTATGGATAACAACTATAAAAAAAAAAAGAGATGACACCTTTTAAAAAAAAAACAAAAAGAATATGCGTGAATGATAACATCTTGGATGAAAATGCTGAAAAATAAATATCCTTCATTAGGTAATGAATGAATTATTACTAGTGTTACGTTGCTAGTATATATGAAACCCTTGTAGCCAAAAAAGTACAAATATAAACCCATTATAATACTAGTTCAAATGACACAATTAAATCTTCTTCTGTCAATTCTCATGCCTTTCAGAATAAATAAAATTTAATTAATGAAATAAGAAACTCTAGGTCATATGTATGTATACCTCAATTATATATAATTTTGACAAATTAAACATATAGACCAAAACTTTCATGATTTGAACAACTGGGCCAGCCTTTCCTTCATCAATGCATTTTATGTGCCAAGATCCCATTTGTCTGATATACTAGAGAGTATCAGAGCAAGGCATGTGTGAACATCATCACTAGATGAATACACACACACACATATATATATATATATATATATATAATTGATCTCCAACAAATACCAACCAGTCAGCTTATGAAGAAAACAAAAGTTAGTTCTGATATAATTATCGTATTCTTGTGATCTTAACTCTAGAAAACACTTATATTGTCTCATTGTCTGACCAAATTATGAAAGAAAATCTCAGTTGATCTTGTGAAGATTGTGGCTGCATCCTTTTTTATATATTTTTTGCCGGAAAAATCGAATTAATCAATTTATTTTATTAAAAGTTGTTCTGAATTTTTTTAGTAGTTAAGTATACTTTTCTTATTGGTTAAGATCGTCATCTGTCTGATGTATATGTGAGCTAATAATTGGAATGTATAGGCAATTGACCTGTATCGCAACTTCACCAATTAATAATCATATAATATATACCAAATTTTCCATGATTAATAGTTCCAACAAAACTGTTGAGATTGAATTGAATTTTGATTGAAGAATGTTGAAGCCACGTGATATTTGATGAGGCAAGCATGATTTGCGATGAATTGGAGATGAAAAGAATGATATGGGGTTGAGGTTGTGACAAAACTGGAAGGACACTGATAGATTATGGTCTGTGTAATGAAGAAATTTGCCCGTGTGACAATCTGTTCAAAAGCAGAATGAAGTATGGAGGGAGACGGCCGTGTCCCAAACCGTGTGATGGCAAGGTTGCGCATACGCACATTTCTCCCCGTGTCTCCTCTCCTATGTCCGTGTATTTGAATTGTGACGGGTTTAGGAGTTGGTTTTAGGGTTTTCCTAGTTTATTTTGGCTTGTATTCATTGTAAACATATATAATGTGGCTTAGGAACATTCTTGTAAGCATTTGGCTGACTTTCAAAGTGAATAATAGAATTACTCACTCTCTCTGACCGTGGACGTAAATCGAATTGATCGAACCACCTAAATTCTTATGTTGTGTGATAGTTCTCTTGTTATTATTCTGCATCATTCTATTGTTATTTTCCTGACAAGTGGTATAAGAGCTTTGAGTGTTTGTTTAGAAACTCCTAGGCTTGTGTTTGCAGAAAGAATATATCTTCATACAAATTTGAGATTGAGAAATTCAATGGGAAAATGATTTCACCTTATGGAAATTGAAGATGAAGACACTTCTAGTTCAGAAGAAGTGCGCAGAGGTGATAGAAGGAGAAGATAAATTACTGGCAGAATTGACAGTGACGCAGAAGGCTGAAATTGTGTCAAAGGCACACAATGCAATTCTATTGAGTTTGGCAGATGAAGTCCTGAGGGAGGTTGCCGATGAAACTACAGTTGTGGACTTATGGAAAAAAATTGGAAAGCAAGTACTAGAAAAATCCCTGACGAATAGACTTTATCAAAAAAGGCGATTACATGCCTTGCAGATGACAAAAAGTATGAAGATAAAAGATCATCTTGATAACTTTAATAGAATTATACTAGATTTACAAGGTTTAAGTGTTAATGTTAAAGATTAGGATCAAGCCATGATTTTGTTATGCTTTTTTCTAGCTCGTATGAGAATTTTGTAGATACTATGATGTATGGTAGGGATAGTATCGATCAATGATGTGAAGGATGCTCTAGTGTCTAAAGAATTGAAGAAGTTAGTTTCTAGTTCCGGTAGAGGCAATGTAGATTTTGGGTTATCTGTGAGTAGGGGCATTAACATGGAAAAGAATCACGGGAGCAATAGCAGGTCACAATCAATGTTGAGATCTGGGTTGAGATGTTTTCACTGTAAAGAGATTGGGCACATAAGAAGGCTTTGTCCATAACGTGAGAGAAACTGTCAGAAATCAAGAGCAACAATGGTTTAGAATAATTCTAAGGTGAGTCAAGATAGTTCTGACGAGGGAGAAAACAGTGAAGTTTTAACTGTTACTACATCTAGTTCTGCAGATAACTGGATTATAAACACTGGTACAATTTATCACATAAATTTTTCTAGAAAACTATTTACTCATTTCAGGGAATGGAGTGGCAATGTGAAATTAGGAGATGGTGAGGAGTTGAGTATTAAAGGCAGTGGTTCCTTATAGATTAGGATGTACGATGGGATGGTTAGAAAACTTTATGCTTGGTATGTCCCTAGTTTGCGTAAAAACTTGATTTCTGTAGGAGCTTTAGCTAAGCATGGTTATGGTTTTTCTAGTAAAGGTGGAGTGATTTGGGTGTCCAAAGGTTCTCTAGTGATGATGAAGGGTAAATTGCAGAATGACATTTACATCTTAACTGGTAACTCAGTGGATGTGAATGGTTCTATGGCTAGTGCGAGTTCAATAGAGAAACAGTTGAGTGTTCAGAGTTATGGCATAAGAGATTGGGTCATATGTGTGAGAAGGGGATCATTGTATTGCGTAGAAAAGCATTATTAGGTGGTGTAAAGACTGAGAAACTAAAGTTCTGTGAGACATGCTTGATGAATAAGCATCACAGAGTGAGGTTCAGTGTTGAAAGTCCTTCATCTGATGGTGTACTTAATTATGTTTATTCAGATTTGTAGGTCCTTCTCCAGTAGAGTCTCTTGGTGGACACAAGTACTTATTACCATTCATGGATGATTTCTCTAGAAAAACTTGGTTATACTTTTTGAAATCTAAGGAGGAAGTGTTTGAGAAGTTCAAGAAATGGAAGATTATGGTAGAAAACCAGACTGGGAAATGATCAAGACACTGAGAATTGAGAATGGACTCGAATTTTGTAACAGAGAATTTGATGAGTTCTGTAGAAAGGAATGTATAGTGAGGCACCACACTATATGAGAAAAGCCACAGCTGAATGGAGTTGCAAAACTGATGAACCAAACACTTGTGCAATGTGCAAGATGGATGCAAAGAGATGCAAGTCTTGCTGAAGAGTTTTGGGCTGAGGCAGTTAATACTACTGGATTCCTAGTAAATAGATCTTCATTGACTGCAATGGACAAGGAGATTCCACAAGAGGTATGATCTAGTAAACCTTGTAATTATTCTAGCTTGAAAATATTTGGTTGTCTTGTGAGAGCTTGTGTTGGTGATGGAAAACTGAAGCTTAGGACAATAAAGGCATATTTCTAGGGTATGCGTCTAGGGGTGGTTATAGGTTATGGTGTGCTGAGGAAAAGTCTCTGTTTATAGCTAGTAGAATTTTTTTTTATGAGTCTGTTGTGCTAAGTCAGAAGGTGGAGCTTGAGAATCTTGCAAAAATTAGTAATACTGATTTGGGTGCAAACCAAGAGGTGGAGTTTGAGATCGAGACCCCAAAACAGTCCATGGTCAATCATAGTGATTCACAGAGTGTAGCAACAAGTGAACCGAGTATGTTAACTATGTTAATGATGGAGAATGCAATCACTAAGTAGTGCAGAAAATATGCGTGGTGGTTTGTTGTTGGACGTGATGATAAAAATGTTAAGCTGAAAACTACAGAAAAGTTCAAGCATGACTTAGACTTGGTTAAAGTTTGCAAAGCTTGATGCTCTTTGGGACGTGACGGAGGAATGGTTCTTTATTCTGAATTGAAGGAAGGAAGAAAATTCAATTCAAGGTAGAGAACTATTGAGATTGAATTTAATTTTCATTGAAGAATGTTGAAGCCACGTGGTGTTTGATGAGGCAAGCATGATTTGTTATGGATTGGAGATGAAAAAATGATATGGGGTTGAGTTAATCACATTGTGACAAAACTTTCACACAGACAAATTCTGGTCCGTGTAATGAAGAAATCTGCCCGTGTGACAATCTCTTCAAAAGAATAATGAAGTCTGGAGGGACACGGTCGTGTTTCAGATCGTGTGATGGCAAGGTTACGCGTCTCCACACACGGACGCCCGTTTCTCCCCTTGTCTCCACTGCATCCGCCCATGTCTCCTCTCCTATGTCCGTGTATTTGAGTTGTGATGGGTTTAGGAGTTGATTTTAGGGTTTTCCTAGTTTATTTTGGTTTGTATTCATTGTAAATATATATAAGGTGACTTGGGAACATTCTTGTAAGCCTTTGGCCGACTTTCAAAGTGAATAATAGAATTTCTTGCTCTTTTTGCCCATGGATATAAATCGAATTGATCAAACCACGTAAATTCTTATCTTGTGTAATTATTTTTTGTTATTATTCTGCATCATTCTAATGCTATTTTTTTTGACAAAAACTTTTAGGTGCATGATTAATTAAACCCTTAATGATTAATAAAATTAATCAACTTATAATTTTTATCATGTCTAGTAAATAGGGTATATTAGTATTAATATATTAATTAGAAGTGGTATGTCTTTTTGGTTTGTCAGGATTCATGTGTTTGAAATCTTGATTGTCATCAACTTTCACTGTATTATATTGCGTTCATCATATCAAACGAAATATTAATTATAGATGAATAATTAATTAGAGATATAAAGTACAACACATCAGTATTGTAACAATTATCATATATTCTATAGTTATTGTCATGATAGACACAATATTTGTCGTATTTAATAGTTATTAGAGTTAATTTATTAATTTATTTAATAAACACAAAATCTAGTATTAGAAAACGTGTACATGTCACCCATATAACAAAGAAAAAGCCAATCGTGCAACGTAGAGGATGCACAGAAATATAATCTTACATATCAGTATTGGCCTAATAACATTAGATAGTAATTTTTATATTTATGGTTCAATTTTTTGAAAAGGAAGGAATTTTATATCGTTTTAACTAATAAATAATATAATTAACAGGTTCAACTTATTAACCTCGATTCGAGCAGAAGATAGCAACAATAACAATGGAATAGTACTAAATCTAATGTTGGTCTCGAGAGCAAAACACAGTCAATAAGTTGACGAGAGAGCTCAACTCTTTTGCAGTCTAAGCCACGCAGGATTGGGATCATCGACGGATGAATGACGAAACCTGCTTAATGGGAAGAGAGCCATGAAGAAAAGAGAGAAGGATGGAAGAAGGAATGAGGAAGGATGGACGAGGGAAGGAATGTTTTTCCCTCCCTCCCTTTTCTTTCTTTTTTTTCTTTGTTTTCTTTTTCTCCTCCTTCTTTTCTCATCCTACTCACTCATATTTATAAGCCTTTCATGGGATTTTGGGCCTTATGGGCCCATGTCAATTGGGCTTACCAATTGGTCCACGATCTTGATTCATACCTTGACCGACCGGGTTCGATTTACCCGTCATGGGCAAACCGCTTTTTCCAACATTTTTCACTCGCACATAATGAAACTATAAATCATGGATCATGATGGAACCAATACCAATCATGATAATGAACTATGTCATACATCATCATGTAACATAGTTAGCACTCACATAATCATGTTTGATCCTCTCGTCTTACATGCAAATAGACTACGGGACCAACATATGATGAGAGCATATTTGTTATACACCTATTAAGGATATATAAATAGCTCTTAATGAAATCATGCTAGAAGACGTCTCTTTTCGTACGACTTTTTCTTGCCTTTTACAATGAACTCACTATTGTAAAATACAAGACAACCTCTTAATTATGAACACACTCTCTTCTTATTTTTTCCCCAAAAAAGTGTGAAAACTAAGATAAATCCTCATGTGAGTGGGTTACTTCTCTGTCCAACATTCTTTTACACTCAACGCTACTACAAATGTTAACTCTCAACATTTGCGCTCCAACAAATGTCAACTCTCAACATTTGTTTTCGTGTATTCCTCATGATGACCTCATTAAAGATCATGTTTTAAGGGATTACATTTTCATATGTCATGCGGGTCTTAAGGAGCTTATTTCTTATGGGTTTTTACTAATGGATCTATAATCACGTCTCACATGAACTTACATTCTAAGTTCGCTTCTCCTTATGAAACTTGCATTCAAATTTGCTTGTCCTTGTGCAACCAAGTCTTTCATAACATGATACTTGGTCTCGATTTGCTTAGACATATATTAGATCTTCGTGATCCTTAAGCGATTGAGGTCAATTGTCACTAAGGATTGTCATAGGTTCTTTATGTTGTTAGTGCCAAGTGGATTATTCCACTATATAGCCAATCTTTTTACTGCACTACAGTTAATGAAATTATAGTCTCAACTTCTTTTTCCACACATTTATATGTGTCCCTCACTATTACGTAGGGTCACTTTTCTGCCAAGAAAGAACACAAAACTAAATATGGATTTCCTTAAAGCATCCAAGTATCTTATTCACTACTTTCCAACATCCTCATTATGTGTTGGATCAATATTTGCTAGCTAACTTAACTGTATAGTAAACTCTAGGCATTATGCACATTTAGGCATTACTATAAGACATGGTCTTGTAATCAACACATGTAGTCTATATTACAAAAGACATTCACATGATATTTGTATAAAGAACATTCCTTACACGTTCTTCCTTACACATAGGTTTATGGACACATGCACTTATCAAGAGACTTGCTCTTAGCCATGAGATGTTAATGGGTTATGCATTTCTGTATCTTACAGCGTTTAAGTACTTTGTTGATCCATCTCACTTAAAGAGGGAAAACAATCCATGCAAACGATCTCTTGGAATTTGACTCTAAGGTAAACCCATATTAGCAACCTCAACGTTGGATCATGTTCAATCTTTGGTGTCATTTAAGTATGTTAGATCATTCCTAGCTACAAGTGTGATGTTCACACTAGGTAAGAATGGAAAGATTCACCTTAGCATTATCACAACATATATGAATATACCATTCTCTCGAAGAAGTCTAAGGTCACACCTTAAACAATTAGGATAAATCATGTAGGTTTCTACTCCAAATTCTCTACTAAGAAAACGAGTTTCTATATCCATTGACATAGGTCAAGATATAGACTAGCTTAAATAACCAACATCTATTCAGTAGAGACATCTATTCAGTAGAGGTAAATCTTTCAACAAGTTAGACCTTCCAATCTCGTTGACTAAATCTCCTTTGGCGAATGTCGATGACTTGCTCGACTTATCGCTCATGTATCCACTTATCTCCAATAGGTGCTCACCTTTTGGGTAGATTAACCAATTCTCAAACATGGTTCAATCTTAAATGTCATTCGCACTTCCATTGCTTTAATCTATACAATTTTCACTGAGATTAGTGAACCTCTAACATACTCATAAGTTCATCTTTGACTAGTGAGATTACTAAAAAGATCACGGTTGATTCATTTATCAAAAAAAATGTCATCTTGAGACTTTTACCAAAAGGATCAAGATCGATTCATTTATTAAAAAAATGTCGTCATGAGAATTTATCCCTTTTAGTTTTATGCATTTTCAAAAATGCTCCAACTGGGTTCAAGCTCCATATAGGAACTCCCACTATAATCAAGTTCTCTAATCCCACTGGAAAATAGGAATTTTGCTATGCATTTTTGAAATGCTTCCACTCGATTCAGGATCAAGAACATCTGTATACACTTGAGGTAGATGAGATAAAAGTTGAATTGCTCTAAGACTTATTGATGCATCACTTTCAGAAAAAGTGATAACAATTGCGTGGATCGATCTCTTGAGATTTTTAGAAACCCTAAGGATGTGATTTATTGAGTTACATAACCTAACTTTCTTCCTCATCCCTCATCCTCTCCTACTTGGATAGAGTGATCCTGAAGTTCTTATTTCCTAAATCTCAAAGAAATTAAAATCTTTTCCACTTTATCTCAGTTAAGAAATCTATTCCCTTAGGAATATGACTTCTTATAACTCATTACTATGTCAATTCTTATTATCTCATGATGAATATGTCATTTTGATATAATAGGGTGGTTATCGCCTTTTGCCTCTTGGTCTTTTCAACTAAGGCATCGTGGACATTGGCAATACATCTTTTGGTTTCAAGTGGTTTAGGTCATGGACTCGAATAATCCACAAACCATAAGAGATATAAGTAACAAATTTAGAGGGCATATAGCTTTTGAACATTGTGGCCTTTTCCATTGTAGTTCTCACCATATTAAGGAAAGTTTCATTTCTCCTTTCCGCTATGCAATTTTCTTGTGGAGTATAGGAATAAACATCTAATGTTCAATTCCCTTTCGTCGCATGAAAATTTGGTTTCATCTTATAGATATTCACAACTTTAGTTGATCCATAAAATTTTATTTGATTCACATATTGACTTGCAAGAAGTAAGAACTTACTTGACCATTGTTGCTTATAAGAAATCAAATAAATATGATTGCACTTTTCACAATCATATATACAAGAGTGATGAAGTAATAGGCCCGCTCAATCTTTTGACGTCAAACATCAAAAGTAGATTAACAACAAATGGTACTTTAGCTCGAAGTGCCTTTTGAAATAGTTTTCTCTCTAGTTTTTCGTCTTTGCAATGATCGCAATTAGACAACTTAAACTTATAAAATTGCCTAATACTCTCACTTGAGCTAATCGATGTACTCAATTTTGCCAAAGTGGTTGAGCTGCACACATTAACTTAACATAATCTCTCACGATCACGTGAAGTAGCAATGAATAAAAATTAGGTTTTTCAATAGTTAGGTACTTTACCTTAACTAAGAAACCAATTTTGGTGCCAAAGCAGTCACCCGCTCAAAGACGATCTAACAAATACCATTATTGTTAGAGCACAAACTGAACGCAAACTTCACAAAGTAGCTTGCTCATGCCAATTCTTTAAACTCCCACTTTCGAGTTGTTCCTTGCATACTGAACTTGTTCCTTCCTTGAACTAGTTGGAATTCAATAAAGTCACATTAAAACTTCATTGTGAGGATCCTTAAGATTGAATTAATTGACAACCAATGATGAAATTCAAGTAAGAACATTAAACAAGGTAACTCTTCTCACTTATGTGAGTTTGAACAACATACCCTCAAATGTGCATCTTTTCATATGTGATGTGTCTTTGGTAATTAACATTTTACTCACAAAATGTTAACGTTGTTCATGTTCAAGGATTTTCTCAATTCTGTCTACTTTCTCACTTCTTAAGGACTTAAGGTTCTTAAACTTTTTCTTTACGTTTGCATTGGACTTTATCTAATTAGAATAAGACATTGTCAAATTTCTCACGATCTTATGTTTGAGATATGCATGGGTTAGGTGCAGCTCGATTGCTCCTAACTTCTAGGCAAGAAGTGGATAATAACTTTGGACCTTGTCTTTGATCAATTTATGACCAATATCACTAGCTCTTTAATCATATGGACTCTTTTTCCTCTACTCAAGTGATTAGGACACACGAAACAAGTATCAACATCGATGGTCAAAGACCGCGAGCTAAGTTAGTGTCACGCCAACTAACTACTCCTTAAATGCAACTTTTAAATGCATTGCATCTTGATTTTCTAAAATAGCTAAGTGATAACATCATCTTTTATCATAAAATATATAAATATACAGATGTGGAGAAAACTTTTTTGCATACTTTTATCCCTCTTTTGTATTCATAAGTACTTTTAAGTCATTTGTTAAGAGTCGCACTAATTTTAAAAAAATATTTAAAATTTTAATTATCATCATTATGGATAAAATTTTAAATTATTTATTCTTATTAAGATAGACTATGTATTCAAAAATACTCTACAAATTATGACAATAAGGATGTGCTTCAGTTCAAAGCAATATAAAATATTTTTTTATTTATGATGATAAATTAAAAATATTAAAAGATCAACATGGATCATTATTCTTTATCATGACATATAATTTATTTTTTATCAAAAAAATAAAAAAATCAAAAGTAACAATTTTTTTCTGAATAGTCTATAAAATATTTTTTTTTATAATTAAAATATTTTTTCTCATTATATGAAATAAAAATTGACTATCAAAATTTTAAAGTATATATTTATATTAAAAAAATTATAAATAAAACACTTCGACAACGTGCAATACACGTAGACAGAAGGCTAGTACTAATAAGATAATGGATGTAGTGGAATTTTCTAACTTCCATGTCTCACAAACATTTTAGTCCATTATGTGTTGAGTGTTTTTCTACTCCTCTTTAAATTCGACCATAACCCAGTTTAATGGGGCACGAGCTTTTCCCTCCTAGGGTAACACTAGATTATCATAATCCAGGTTTTGTGATTGTTGCCACTTAATCCCAATGTAGGTCAACATACGTTCTCGTATGACTCGGCATCAATTGACTTTGCAAGCAGTGAATATCACAGATAAACATGACAAACAATAAAACCTAGTTGGACGCAAGTAATTCACAACAATACACATATATTTACTATCTAACCAAAATTAAACTAGCATAGCCTCTTATTAAGTTTTGAATCAAAATGTACACTAGGTGCATATTTACCATCTCGGTCTTAATAATTAACTATATTGCGGGGTGCCAATCCAGCAAATTAATTCCTATTCAAAAAATATAAATTTTGTATATAGCAGTGAGTAGGGTTGAATCTACAGAGATTGGTAAAGTTTATTTATTTGAAAGAAATGCAACAAAATAAACAAGATGATGTAGAGAATGAAAATTAAATATCAAAAAAATAAAAATAGTAAATTAAAGTAAAGAAAACTGAAATGCAATCAAGAGGAAATCAATAATAATAACGCCTAACCAAGGTATTTCTCCATTCACTCTAATAGGCTGATCACATACACTAAAGATGAATATTAATCATTATAATAGATAAATTTATAGTTAAAGGGTGACACACTCAATTAACCAATTTTTTCTTACTTAATCGATAGTCTCGGAATGCCCTGTAGGCTATTTCTTTAACCACTTGACAACCCTCGGGACGCCCCTGACAATGTTTAATCTATGGCAGCAATAAGAATTAAAGAGACATATATCCTAGCCAGTGAAACTGGAAATGCAATGATTCATTTAAACCAGATTATTCAATTCTATAACAATGAATAACGTCCAACCACAATGAATAATGTCCAACCATAAACATTTACGTTATTCATTACCTAGAGTAGGACTAATGTGGCGTACTATCAATCCTAAATAACAGTATATTATTTATCTAATCTCACAACTGACTGAATCTTGCAATCAACATAAATAATAATAAAAGAACTAAGGCACATAAAATAAATAAATACTCGAAATGCTTTATAAAAAATAAAACAATAGTCTCATAACGTCAATGGATTGAACTTTGAAACAACCTTAACTAGAAAGATATTTAGTTACACATACTAGAGGAAGAAAACCAAAATTGAGAGAAAAGTTGGTTGCCCAAGGACGTGTGTAAATGATAGATGGATGATGAGAAGAGCCGCCTAAGGCAATTTACAAGGTATAAATATGAGTCCTAATTAGGAAAACCTAATTTTCCCTAAAAAATAGTTAATAAAAATAATAATAATGTCAATTGTTTTGTTCCAGCAATAAATTGAGTTATAAGCCTTCAATTACGTCCAAGAGGCTAAAAAATTGAGGCTCAGTAGTCTAGCATACGTCCCAATACAAGAAAAGTCAACCCAGTCAACGCGCCCTATATGGAGTGGTCACGCTATAATGCAATTATCGTTAAAATGCATCCACACAGTTTCGAATCCTTATGTTTCACCAATATTCTACCTAAAATACCAAAGAAGCAATAAGACACGAATAAAAACTATTTATAACACAAAACATACATGAAATGTAATGTAAAATATGCATGAAATGCTACCTATCACTATACTATATTTAATTTCATAGACAATAAATAATAGCTGTTTGGATTCACTTTTAAAGTTCACTCACCTTAGAGGAATCCATATTGGTCATCTCAATTATTAATAAACTCAATAATTGGACAATATATTCAACTCACAAAAAATATTGCATATTAAATTAAGGTAAATCAACACAATAATAAGTCAAAACAATAAATGGAATCAAAATCATTTATTGAACCAACATGTAATCCAAACAATCAGTATCAATGTTAATACTCGTATGCCAATATTGGGCAGCATTAACACAAACAATGCTAATAAATATCCCCAAAATAATGTTGCACGAATATAGTATTAGGCTTATGCCTACCAATTGGTTATACAATGGACTTTTCCAACATGTTAGAATAGAATTCGTAAGTGGTCGTGTCAACTTATCAAGAATTCTATTAACCATTCGACCTTAAAATGGATCTCTCACTTCTCATAATTTCTTTTTGCGATCATGGAGTAATTTCGAACGTACCGATCTTAAAATGTATTTACTTTTCGAAGACTTAAGGGATCACGTTTTCATGAAATTATAATATGGACCAATGAAAAAAATAATATCGGTGCTGAGAATCATAATCTATTATGAAGTAAGAAAATCTTCATCACCTTTGCGCACTCAATGAACAAAGAAAATCTTCATCACCTTTGCGCACTCAATGAACAATTAAATTCTTCTCTTTATGACCACTACCTTCTCAAAATACTCTCTTTAGGAGTCGTGCAAATTCTTCATTAATTCTCACTCCACTCAATGCAATATGATTTTACATCATTCATTTACTTGTAATAAATTACAAATAAAACGAGTATATACGTACTCGTGTATTTTTCAAATAATTAAAATACCGTTCCTATTATCTAAATGAGAACCATATTCACATGCTTTCTTTTTAAACAGTTATTTTGAAACTATTTTCCAAAATAATTCTTGGCAGAAAACATAATTTTTACAATTTTGAAACAATTTTTAATACACCAAAAAACGGAAAAATAGTTCTAGAACTCGAAAATTGTGAAAAATATACCAAAAATTTTAGAAAAATCCAAATTTTAATTTTTCCTAAAAAATACAAAATTTGGCATCGATCCACCTGTCACGCTCCGACACGCGCCATGTGGAAGCATGCACTCACCGCACGGGACGTAATATGTGCCTCCACGCATAGCTTCTCACATATTGCCACATGTCGACACCTAGTAGAGTCACATGTCTTGACCAGACGCTGCCATGTCTCGTCTTCTCAATGGTGCGTCGCCTACACGTGTCGTGCTCTCACTGTTCTACGTTGCATAACGTGTCATTTTCTGATTGATCCACATTTCAGTCAACTTTGACTCAGTTCCACGCAGTGTCGCATTCTGAGTGGTCCATGTTCAACCAAAAAAAAAAAGAGTCACCTCGCCCTTATTGGATCAGATGAACAAATTCATTTGTGTTTTCTCGCTCAGTTTTTTGTCGATCGGATTTTCTTTTATTTAACAACCTTATTGATGGAATTTTGCGAAGAAACTTAGGCAGTTTATATTTTCAAGCTCGCTAATCTCAAATATTTTATCGAAATTTTGAAAATCCAACTTTTAGAATTCAACTCCGGATGGACTCGAACCAAAATTGACGTTCGAGATAAAAATACGAATACAATAAAATCATAGTAGGCATCCTAGATAGAGACCAACAATAATTTTGAAACATATTCAAAAAAATTGTGTTGGCTCTGATACCAATGAAGGAATCTTATACCGTTTTAACTAATAAACAATATAATTAACAAGTTCAACTTACTAATATCGATTCAAGTGGAAAACAACAACAACCAGCAGCGGGACATGACTAGATCCAATGTTGGTCTCGCGAGCAAGCCACTTTCGAGAAGTCAACAGGAGAGCTCGGCTCTTTCGCAGTTTAGAAGCCATGCAGGATCAGGATCATCGACAGACGAATGACGAAACCTGCTTACTGGGAAGAGACCCATGGAAAAAAGAGAGAAGCATGGAAGAAGGAAGGAGGGAAGGAACGTTTTTCCCTCCTTCTCTTTTCTTTCCTTTTTTTCTTTCTTTTCGTTCTTCCTTTCTTTCTTTTCTTTTTCTCCTTCTTCTTTTATCTTCCTGCTCACTCATATTTATAAGCCCTTCATGGGCTGTTGGGCCTTATGGGCCCATGTCAATTGGTTTTACTAATTGATCTTGGTTTATACATTGACTGACCGGGTTCAGTTCACTCATTATGGACGAACCGTTTTTTCCAATAGAAAATAATACAATGTAGTATTATTTTTATGATGTGTTGTATTATTTTCCAATCGTTATCAAATGTATATACATGAGATTCGTATTTGTTCAATGCAACTATAATATTTATGATATATAATTGTTTAATATATTAATGTAAATAGCAAGAGTTTTACATTCTATATTGTTGTGTATCATTTCTTCCGGATCGCGGGTTAGGTTCATGTATTGATATATTTTTTGTTCAGAGCTTGTAGGCTCTCATGTTTTTAATCCTGAAAAGGCGCTTCAATGTTTAAAAAAGTAAAATATTTATAAGCAATTTTTTTATCTCAATTTTTAGATGATGTGGGAGTATAACACTCCAAATATAATTATAAAAAAATTCTAAATAAATAGTTGCAGTGTATTTGAAAGGTTTATAAGTGGCAAACATATTAATCTAATACTTCAATATTTTGAGGTAATTTCTTCACTGATCCTGCTTGGGAGGTAGTTTTACCCACAACTCTCCGATCCAAAATAATTAACTAAAATTATCTTGAACTAGAATCCCAGTAAATTCAATGAATATGAGAAATCATGTCCTACATAAGCTCAAGTCTAGAATACTACAGGAATATATTAGACCATATAAGGACAAGAACCACGAGAAAAAGTTCTCCAAGTAGTGACCTACAATTTAATTTTCATCATAATATCATGGAAGACTTGGTTCAACCAGTGTAATTTTCATTCATGACAACAACTAGATAGCTTTGGTTAAAGTTTTCTAGGTTTTTGGTAGGTTTACAATTTATGGTTTTTTTAGATCTCCTTAGATCTTACATGTATAAAATTTTGAGGATGCTCACTTGTAATAAACGTAGTAACCTATAATACTTCTCATCTTTTTTTTTTAATCAATTGAGTATTGACCTCATAAATGAGGAATGAATGATATCATATAGGATAATAATTATTTACAACCCAATAATTGTAGGAGATCTTATAACTTTTTTTTATTAAGATACAATCTTTTCTTATTAAGATATAATATTTTTTATTAAAATTGTAAAAATTTTTAAGGTTAAACGAGCTTTTACAACCAAATCATTCTAAAGGACTATAAGGTAGATCCTTACATAATATTAGTCAAGATGCTCTCGTAGCAAGTTAATGAAGTCTTGTGGTCAATAACGTGGACTGACATCGTAGCATCACTCTCTCATCTCCGATTTCATATAGTCAAGCCCACATCAAACAAGAAAAAACTATATATAGTCAAGCAAATAATTCGCAGTCGCCATATGATTACGGTGTTCCTCCCACTAACAATATATATTGCTTTCGAATTTACGTCCGTTCCGCGATCAAATCATACATGACGTCTCAATAATTTCACAGATGTTTATTTAATAATTAACAATGATCAAGCCAAAAAAATAATAAAGTTGAGATCGGTACAAGAGTTGAAATTGGAAACGGAACTCCAATCCTAAGGACAGAGGTGGATCTAGATGTAGCCACAGTTTAGAATCGTTGGTTCTGGTTCATTGAGGGCATTGAACCTAAACCAAACAACCATGGGTGGTTTGGTTCAGGTTTCGATTTTCGGCTGTTCGGTCACCTGTTCGGGGTCCTGTTCGGTTCGGTTTGAATCGGATTTTGTATTTTTTTTAAATGTTGTTGTGCTCAAGTTTAGTTCCGGTTCAGTTCGGTTTGGTTTCGGTTTACAATTGTTAAATATAATTATGAACATAGATATTCTCTACTATATTTTAAATAAAAAACACTAATAAAAATTGAAGGAATTTAAGTAATAATTTCATTAAAAATAATTAAAAAATATATATAATACAATTACAAGTCATTAATTTGTACAAATGTGAAAAATAAAAAATATAAATGGACTTGAACGTAATTTCATCAACAACTAATTAAAACAAATATGGAATATCAATACATTATACAAGTAATTAATTTTTACAAATGTGAAAAATAAAAAGAAATGGGCTTGGACTTAATTTCATCAACAAATAATTAAAACAAATATGGAATACAAGTAATTAATTTTTATAAATGTGAAAAATAAAAAATGAGTTTGGACTTGATTATATTAAGTTGCTTATGTATCCTCTCGGGATTTAGAAGAATCAAACCTCACATAGTTTTCTTACCTTACTTACCTTGAGTACACCCCACTTACCTAATTATCTTCATTGGAGTCGGAAGTCGCCGTTGTTGAACCGTCATTAACCCATTCATCCGATGATGATGAATGTAAAAGTTCTTCTTGACTTCGCATATTGGCTCTTTCTCAATCGTCAAGGCAAACTTGAGCTTCCAATGATTCGGGAGCCAATCTTGATTTGCTTTCATCCAAAATGTTGCCTCCACTACTAAATGTTTGTTCAACTACTACAGTTGAGGCTATAACTGCAAGAAATTATTTTGCAATAATTGCTAGAGTTGAAAATGTCGCCTTATATCTTTTTCACCATTCCAAAATTTGAAAATTTGCATTATCACCAAGCTCAAAAACTGTGGTTAAATAAGTATCAAGCTTCGAATGTGAGCTCGATCTAGGTTTCCTCCTCCTTTCATGTAAAAATTGGTGACCATATTTGATAAATTGTTGAGAAGAAGAGGAAGGCAGAGCGGAAAACGAAATGTCTTCATTAGTAGAACAAGGAGTAGCATATGCTTCATACAATTCATTGCACAAATGTCCTACCTTAGAAATTATATAAGAAACGTCAATGTCTTCATCATCAACTAATCCTAACAATTCATAATATCTATCCAAACAATCAATTAAACCATCAAATTTACACCTAGGATCAAATACCATAGTAAAAAGAAAAATTTCAAGAATAAATTTATAATAACGCAACCATTTGCTTTTCATTTCTAAAATGCCATAACTAATTTCTTCGACCTTGATTCCTTCCATTAATACACCAGCCACATTCATTGCTTCTATTAAAAATTGATGCGAAGTTGGTTTATAGACACTAATAAATATATGAGTAGCATCATTAAAAACTCGTAAAATATTCAAAATTGCACTATAAACATTCCACATTTGTGGAAAAATGTTGTTTTGTGAAATATTAGACAATGCAAAAGAATACAATAAATCTGTATATTCAAAAGATTGATTTAGTAATTTAAAAATCGAATTCCAACGAGTAGGAACATCTTTTGAAAAATGTTTTGGGGTTTTACCATTGCTAGCGCAAAAATTTAACCATGCTTTTGTAACTCGAGAGTGTACCAAATATAAGAAATAACATTTCTAATTGGTTCTAAAAAAATGTTAAGTGTTCTAATACTATCTTGAAAACATAAATTCAAAACATGATATGCACATCTAACATGAAAAAATATTCCCCCAAAATTTGGTTGACAAATGTTTTTCAATTCAGGAAGTATTATTGGTCGATGCATTATCAAAGGAAATCGAAAAAATTCTATTAACTAATATATATTCTTCTAACATATTATGAACTATTCTACAAATATTTTGAGCACTATGACTATCATCAAAACAACAATATGTAATAATTTTTTTTTAAAATATCATCTTAATTAACCCAATGAAAAGTTATACCCATTTATGAATGAGATTGTCAATGGTCACTCCAAATATCACTACATATAGAAACATGAATGTCATTGCTTTGAAAATATTTTATCAAATCAATTTTTGTTTTTTATACAATTTTAACATATTTCTTTTCACGGTATTTCGATGAATTGACTTAAAACTAGGATTAACAAATTGTTTACAAAATCGAGTAAAACCTAATTTTTCACCAAAACTAAAAGATAAATGATCAATAGCTACCATTTGAGCTAATCCAAATCTACAAGTAGCTTCATTGTAATGAAATAATTGAGGAGAGTTAGAAGAAGAAGCAAACTTGGTAATTTGAGTTTGATCGCGCGCCAATTGAATTTTTAGTGGGTGTTTTGTTTGCAAATGGCGGGTGAAAGTACTATATTCACCTCCATGCTTGAATTTG
>CAODLS011450243.1:0-18642 GCA_948243855.1 Flueggea neowawraea | reverse complement strand
AAAAAATATTTTATATTTTTAGGATTTTCAAAATATGTTTTACATGAAATATTTTTATTTAATTAAATAAATAAATTTTGTAAAATTTTAAAAAATAGACTTCATTATAGAATTGTGTGAAAAAATAATTGCAGTTTTATTTCTTATAAGAAAAAATATGTTATGTAATAAAAAAATATTTTTTCTTTATTTTTTTATATTATTAATTTAAATTTAATAAAAATAAGGGTATTATTGACTTTTTTCAACTACTTTCCTGAAAAGTATAGTTTTGAACCAAACACAATAAGTTACACTTTCTAACAATTCAATATATCAACCAAATATATTTGTAAGTTATTTCTCAGGAAGTTACTTCCTAATAAATAATTTCTCAAGAATTAATTTTTTTGAAAGTTGAATAAAACGAGTCTTGTATTGTTAACTCTGACTTCTAACTATTCTTCGACTACTCTAATAAAAAAACAAATTAAAAGAAAAGAAAAGACTTGCATGCTGGGGTGGATCCCCTGGGATAGGCTTCTTCTACATTTTGATTCTTCTTGTGTACAGTTTTTGCTTTGCTCCAACTTAATTGGGTCATATCAATATAATATTCAAGGTTATCAAGAATAATGACATAATGCATGCTAAATGAATCCTAGCCACAAGCTACTATATTGTCGTTACTTAGTTGAACCAATTCATATGATTTTTGTTGCACTTGCATATTCTCAAAATGATCACTTCACGAGAAAATGAAAGAGAATCACCGCTTGTTGTTTCATTGGGTTTTTTTGCGAGCTGAGAATATTTTGTCAGTAAAAGTTAAAATAGTACTTATAAAAAAAGATAAAATAGCAAAAAATAAAGCAACAAATTACACGATTTTTTGTTAAAAATTATGCTTATTTTTTCTTTACTTTATCCTTTATTAATGGCATCAAATTAACGACCCCCTCCCATCCTTACATACTATCTGGTTTTGTGAGGATAAATCAATAAAAATAATTGTCATTATTAATGTGTCAAATCTTTCTTGTCGTTTAAGCGTTGAGATTAAATATTACTTATAAATATATATTTTTTAAAGTGCAAAACTATGCAAGCCAACAACGGATTTGCAGAGGGCTATCTCTCAATCAAGTAGGTTAGATAATCATCGAGAAATATAATTCACAATAATTAGACATCGTCTATGTGAACTCAAATAAAAAAACTATATTCCTAGACCTCTTAATTTCAATTAGAGTGATATTCATCACGTGTCAAAGCTTTCCACATCATCTAAAAACTGACTCAAGATCACTTACAAATACGTTTTTTTTAAGTTATCAAGATATTTTTTCAAAAATAAAATCGTATAGTCACTATTATTTTTTGAGATATAGAGTATGTTCTCTCATTAAGATACAAAGTATGTTCCGACAAATTACTGTTTCTTTCAAAGACAAATGTTATGTTCCCTCATTATGATACACAGCATGTTCGTTTCTTATTTTTTTCTAACCATGAGATTTTCAACCACCATGTCTTTTTTACGATTCACATTCATCTAATCAATTTCCGTTCATTTTAAAAGACATTAGAGCTGACCTAAGCATCACCAATAATGTCTCTATTTTAGAGAGTTAAAATATATTATTTAATTTTTGTTTGTGTATTAATTTTTTTTTAATTTGTGTATTGAAAAAAAATATTAAAAAGTGAATATTTTATTGATAAAGTAGATGAATAGTATTAAAAAGTGAATAATAATTTTTTAAATTTGGTGAATAACAGTAGATTTGTTAAAATTATTAGTTATTTTATTAATAAAATATTAAAAAAGTGAGTTAAATTATAAAAAAAGTAAAATTAGGTTCAAAATTTGAGATAAATAATAAAATAAAATATTATATTTTGAGGAAGAAGATAGATGAATATGTTGGGAATGCATTAAACAGATTTGCACATTGAAGAGCTCAACGTGAGATCTTGCACAAATTTTTTAATCCCCAAAAGTGCTCATTCCCTTTTAAACTACCTTTACCTCGAAATATAGTTAATTTTAAAAGACTGTTTGTTTTACTTTTTTACTGCATATATAATTTTGCATGGCGGTCTAATGGGAATGTACGTTCCTGTCGGTGGAAGCCAACCAAATATTTTCAGAATTAGAATCTTTCTTGTCATATGCGACGCTACATTGTATTTCACGAAGCAAGACCTCCACCACCATATTATCATTTATGACTATAGTTGTGATGCGGCCACTGGAAAATGTTGGCATTGAGCTCTCATTTTTTATTTTTTGAATGATCAATGAGCGCTGTCAAGTTGACAAGTAAACCTGAACACATAATTGCCACCTTATTATTGCACGTATGACTGATGACTTCAATTCATCTTCTCATGATTCATTTTTTTCTTTTGTTAATTTGTTCTCAAAAGCTAAGGTTGTTTGGATTTGAATGTCATAAATGTTGCCAATTTCCCAACTTGATAATATTGGCGATGTATCCAACTTATTGGAATACAAGAAAGATCGTTTCGTGCAAGAATAGTGTCAACTTTTATGTCTTGGAGGAGATCAAGCTTGCTTTCCTATCTTTTTAGCCATATTTACAAATCCAAGGATGTATACTATACGTCAAGTAGTAGTTCTATACGAGTCCAAAATAGGGAAAATAAATCATCATCACTGCATATCCGGAAGATTGTTACTTAGATGAAATTAATCAATTAATGTTACTTAGATGAAATGATAACTACATTTTTAGATTTGTTTTTTGTTCTCTTTTTATGGCTTTAGGATTCCAATGATCATGGCCTCTAACACAATATATATGGGACAAAACTTGTTTAAATGTCTATTTATTCGTATTAGTAGTGATGAATGCCTATAACATCTGTAGATTAATTGAGTCGTCTTTTAGTTACAAAGTGTGTGTTACCGTATAAAACAAGTAAATTAATGTGGGTTAAGTCTATATATAATTTATTTTTGTGAGCAATAAAAGTTTAATTACGAGGTTTGCTATATATGTCAAAATTTGATCATGAGAAATGAGCTGCTCATCATCAGGCCTAATTGATCAAATTAGTTAATTACAGCTAGCTAAAATGCTTTTTAGCAAGTGTTTTCAATCTAATTTTGTTTTTAATGCATTGACCTTTCAAGCACTTCCATTTATTTACTAAGGAATGGTCAGTTAAACATAAGCATATTTAATTAAGTATGACTCTAGCATTAGAAAGATGTTTTATGATGAATCAAATTTGGCTCGAAATCATTTGCTGCCACATAATATTTGTGAATACCGGCATGCATAATGGCACTTAATGAAGTATGGTGGAGATTAAATTTTTAATCCTCCCGTCCTATGATTATAGGCAAACTTTATATTTTAGGTGTCCTAAAATATAAACACTTTTTTGTTTATTATTCTATAAAATATTAACAAAATTTTAATATTATCCTTATTTAATTAAGTTAATAAATTTATTAGCTCTGTTCTTTGGAAAGTTTTAAGATATTTTTGGGTGATTTTATAAAATTAAATGAGTTTAACTATAAAAATTATCAGTTTTTGACTCTCATAGCTGCTAAATTTTTAGAAGATTAATTATAAAATTAATTAATTTTTGTAATAACTTCTCAGACATACCAAAATTGATAAAAAAAAAACAAATGTAAACCTTGTCCTTTTAATGACATTATTTAGTTTCATCAAGGGATTATTAATATGACATAACATGTGCACTTAACGATGTTACTTCAGACGCAATTATGCCATGTCAATATTTAATAAAATAGAATTTAATGGAAGGCATAACTGATGTATTTATTTGATATTCGTGTAAATTTAGGCCAAATTAAAGTTACAAAAAGTATAAAGATACTTAGCTTACTTTTTAGGGTTGCTATTTACGACAGCACCTCACTCATTTACTGGTTTTTACAGTCTATATACTTCGAATTGGTCAATTGCTAAGAGGTTGCATAATTAGTTTCAAGGGAGGGGGAAAAATTTTTTCAAGAAGAAGTGTATCCAAAATGGTTGAATGTATATAAAATGGTTACTTTTTTTCAAAGAAGAAGTATATGAATTGAACTATGTATCAATCAAACATATGCAAAAAGTTAAATATTATATAAGTTCCCAAATAAATTTATTAAATTGCAGCATGATCTGAAGAATAGAAAGAATCCAAAAATGTTTTTTCATTAATTTAACAAATTTCAGTGGGCAGGACAAAGTGCATGCATAACATTCGTTCTATTATACGAGATAATGACGGAAACAGTAATATATGCCTAAGAATGACCAAGACGTCGAAAAGGTCAATTCATTTCATGACAACATGAAGTCATTAGAGTATGACTCGGATTGCAATTTTGCAAAGAATAATATATAGTTAAATCACCACCACGGCAAAGACTGGCTCAATTACTTACTTGTAATAGATAATCACTAATTGCATCCACACAGTCTGCAACAAGAATCGAAGAAGTAAGCTAATTGAATATTATATGTCTTGACTCAATCTAATTATGATAATCCAAAAGAGAATTAAACTAATATAACATAGAAGGTGGTCAAAATCTGGATTAGATTACTGGGTCGAACCGTTACGAAGCACCAAAATAAGATTAATTAATGTGTTGTCTGGTGAGACATATTAATACAAATAACAAAGAATTGACTTTGGGTTAATAAAACTGTGGATTGATGCCTATGGAAGGAAGAATAAGAACCTTGTCATGGCCACAACAATGGTGAAAGCACATGGGAATGTATCAATGAAGTAGAGGATTCTTTCAGGTGGTGGAGACATTGCCAATATTCCATTTCCATTTTTTGCGATTTGGTTAGGGCTATTTTGATCCATGGAATAATTTGCTAAAATTCATTTTTAATGAGATCAGAATTTTATGTATTGATCACTTTAGGGAACATATCAGCTTCATCTGGCGGTAGGTTTGGATTTTATGAATTGATACAAGGATAAAAGAAATATATGCTATTGCTGCAGCTATTCTTGCATATCTCAAATTATACTGATTTAGTCATTTGATTCTGATGATATTTTAAAAAAATAATAATTGCTTTCTGTTTAAATTTAATAGTATATTGATCATGTTTATATAGTTAAAATAACGATAGTTATTTTATTATAGGTGTCATCTTACGATGTTTGAGATAAGAGTCGGGGACAATACTTAATTAAAATTAATGAAATTGTGTACGCATAATCTAGATAGAAATGGCACGAACAAACTGTCAATTTAATAGTTAACATGAAAAAAATTATCCGAAGTAGTGTCTTTTGTAACAAAAACGCTATTTATGGGGTAAATGCATAATTCATTACTATATTTGTAGTGTTCTGGTAACAAGAAAATACATAAAATAATGAAAACATAGCCCTTCATATACTTAGAACGACAAAGTAAACAATTCATGGTTGTTGAATCATTTCTTTTGCGTTTCGCATTTTTTCGGTGCATAAAATCATCTTACTTTACTTCAATTCAAACAAAAACTGAATTGACACATATATTCTCTCTAGCATTGCATATTTTTGAGAATACATACCTGCACTTTATTTGCACTTGAAGTAGCTGGCTTCAACAGTACTTTTTGTGTATGATAATGCCTAGTGTACACAGGAAACAGTAGATGCCAAAGAATAATTTTGGCATAAAACCAAATTGCATATTTGATTCCAAAAACTAATTCATACATTAATAATTTTCTATTCAGTCTTGATTTACCACATGCCTAATAATCTACTTATCGGATTTATTCAAGTTTACAAGTTTTATTAAGAACTCTATTGGGTTAGTTAGAGTTGAATTTGTCAAAAAATTTCGAAATTGTGCCGCAAATTCTCTTGAAGGAGCAACGAGTGTTTTTAACAATCGAATCTTCAATTGGAGGCACTCTAACAGGGTTAATTAAACGACGAGTTTTATGACAAGTCTCTATGTGTAGTTTCCCTCTTTATTATATTATTGTTCAGTTAAATAAGACCTGAAGTGATGAAGTATCATATTTTGATTTAAAAAATAATCTACTTATCTGACTTAATTATTAATTAATTTTCAGATTAGATTTGCATTGATTAATATTCTTGGTAGCATGAGACACATTGTGATTTTCTGTTATGGTGGCCAAAGAATTTCACTTAAAGGTACCAAAAAGCTGGCAAGGAATCAGCAGCACATCAAGTCCAATCCTAATAGCAATGAACACAAAAACCTCATCTCATAGCTTATAACAAAATATATGCTTTTAACTCAGCATGGTTACGTCTAAGTAAACCCCACCATGCACC
The DNA here is from genome assembly GCA_948243855.1 of Flueggea neowawraea. Lineage (NCBI taxonomy): Eukaryota > Viridiplantae > Streptophyta > Magnoliopsida > Malpighiales > Phyllanthaceae > Flueggea > Flueggea neowawraea. The sequence continues at coordinate 12,339 of CAODLS011450243.1, read as the reverse complement.
CACCCACCACTTTCGTGGACATTTAGTTTTGCTTGATCCAATCACCTTTTTTTCCAATTTTTTTTTTTAAAATCACAATTTCTCTCTTAGTCAGCCATTATGGGGTTTCATATTTAATAATTAGATAACAGATGGTTTTCATGTAAATTTGATGGAAATGAATATTTCAGTTTAGATAGTGGAGTCCCTAGACTTTTTAAGCGTAAGACGTGTAGGCATTGTATTTGGTATCTACCAGTGGCCCTATATATATGAAGTTGGTCACCAGCATTTAGTTCAATCTCAATTGTAGAGAGAAACACATTACTAAAAGAAACTTAGGAAAAAAAAACTGTGTAATTTCAATTATTAAACACAATGAAGGGTTGTTCGAATGGTTTTTGTAAGAAAGCAAAGCCATTTTTGGCTGTGATTTTTTTGCAATTTGGGTATGCAGGCTTGTCCATTATCACAAAATTTGCTCTTAATCAAGGCATGAGCCAGCATGTGTTGGTTGTCTATAGGCATATTGTTGCCACCATTCTCATTGGTCCTTTTGCCTTCGTCTTTGAGAGGTCTCTCCTTTCTCTTTTTCTCCATCTTAAATATCTGTCTTTAATTTTTATAATTATTTGTTTCAAACAATAATCGAATTTTTGATTTGTTAATGCTGGACATATCCGTACTAATGAGCTACAACTTCATTAGTACCAAATAATTAATTCTTGAACATGCATTAATGTTTTTAATACCAAATTATATACGTGTTAGACATTGTAGAACTAACACATTGATTTTTTATTGACGTACCAACAGGAAAGTGAGGCCTAAGATGACATTTTCCATCCTTATTAAGATACTACTGCTTGGATTGTTAGAGTATGTATAATTTCTTATACACATTTTCAAAATATCCTTTTTACCCTTGTTAATATTCAATATAACTTTTTTTATGTGTATGTGTTGACATTTTATGCAGACCCACAATTGACCAAAATTTGTACTACACTGGCATGAAGCATACAACAGCAACCTTTACTGCCGCCATGACCAATGTTCTTCCAGCCTTTGCGTTTTTGATGGCTTGGGCTTTAAGGTAATGAAAAATAATTAAAAGAACACAAGAAAATATCCATGCATATACGTACGTACAATTACTAGGAATTTTTGGTAATTAATTGGTTATGAAAATTTAATTTGTAGGCTGGAGAAAGTAAATGTAAGGAAAATCCACAGCTTGGCCAAAATATTTGGGACCATAGTGACAGTTGGAGGAGCAATGTTAATGACTTTACTTCAAGGACCAAAGCTGGATTTACCATTGACACATGGTTATAGTGCCCAACAAGCAGCTTCAAGTGCACCTGGAAATGGTATGATTAAGGGTGCTATTATGATCGCAGTAGGTTGTTCTTCCTGGGCTGGTTTCATTATCCTTCAGGTACAATAATTTAACTTAATTGGCTCAGGAAATTGAGTTTTACAAGTCGACTTTGAGATTAAGGATTCGACTTCTCTTGTAATACAATATTTGGTAATCAAACTTTGTTTTTGCTTGTCTTACAGGCGATAACTCTAAAATCCTACCCTTGCGAGCTTTCCCTAACAGCTCTGATCTGCCTTGCCGGCACCATTGAAGGAACCGTCATGGCAGCTGTAATGGAAAGGGGAAACCCCTCGGCCTGGTCCATACATTTAGATTCAAAATTACTTGCTTATGTTTATAGTGTAAGGACACTATTACCAATAATTTATTCTCATAGTTTCTTAATTAACGTGTAAATTAACTAAAAGAGAAAACAAATTGTATTATGCAGGGAGTAGTTTGTTCAGGGATTGCTTACTATGTGCAAGGAGTGGTAATGAAGAGTAGAGGGCCTGTATTTGTGACTGCATTTAGTCCACTAAGCATGGTTATAGTGGCAATTATGAGTTCATTCGTATTATCCGAGATAATGTACTTGGGAAGGTAAGAATCTTTATGTTCCACTCCACAACTAGAACCACTAGTTACTTATAATGGTTATTAGTATATCACAAATTGGACTGACATCAAGTGTTGAATATGTTGTTTTGTGCAGGGTCATTGGATCAGTTGTCATAGTCATTGGGTTGTATTTAGTATTGTGGGGCAAGAGCAAAGATGAGATTCCATCATCAGATTCAGACAAGGACTTGAAGGTGGCACCGAATGATTCTCATGAAACGTTGCCTACGTTTGATCATGATAACTATCAGAAATCAGATTCCACCACTAAACAAGATTTCTTCGCCATTGATGTTAACAGAGTAATAACCACCACAACCTCTGAATCCTTTTGAAACTGAGAATATATGAGAGTTCTGTCGGAGTGATGTTAACCCAAGTTTTGTGTAACCTTAAATTGTCTTTGTCATGCAGAGGTTTTAGCACTTGGAGATGAAGTTAGGACCATAGTCCATAGTGCTTTTAAAACTCTTGTGATTTTGTAAGTGTCTAATTATACAATAATGAGAATAAAAAATTTATCAAGCTAATTGGTGTTTGTTTTCTTGACATTCACAAGATTTTAGTGGGCATGAATTGCATTTTAATCCTAGTGGGAACTAATTGCTCCTCCATTGTTGCATACATAAGCAGGCTTTGCCACTAAATTAAGTGCGGTACTAACAACTGAAAGAGCAGTAACAGAAATTGCACGAAATTCCACTAAATTAGGCGAGTGTCTTTATCTACTTGGTATCAAAACAGTTTGCAAGCGGGAATTTGAACCGAGTGCTCTGTAAAATTCCAGAGCACGTCCATCTTTTTCCAAAGCCCAGTGGAGGAGACGTACTGGTTACAGAAACTTTGAGCAATAAAAGCAGTAACAGAAATTGCACGAAAGTGGTTCCAGGCGACATGCCATCTCTTATTAAGGAGAGCATAAGAAGCACGACACGACTCATCGCATCTATGAGATGTTTGATCGGCGATTGCTTTAATTTCCCATGAGAAAGAAGCCACATCTCCTGTTCGACGAACCGTTTACAAATATGTTCACAGTAAGGGTCTTCAATACGTACAACAATCAGTAACCTTAATGCCCAAACAAGACTACTTCCTTGAGAAGGCTTCCTAATTCCTAAACCATATTGGGCGAAACATTTCATTCGCCGGGTTAAAAACAATCATGTCTCCTCAGCCAACGATCTAGAGAATACCTCTAGTCTCTAGTGCCAAACATGCACATAAGTTGGTTACATCCGAAAGTTTAAACAGCGGCCGAAAAACCGAAACTCGAGATTTCGTGAAGAACTAATTAGAAAAAAAAAAAAAGAAGATGAAGTGCTCAGCAAGCATTAATTTCCTCAAAATTATTAGAATCCCAAAACTAAACGATAATTTACCAAATATATATGCTTCTACGTACAGAACGCAGATCACCTCCTGATAATCTACAGGTAAGGTCTTCACTTCAAGATGGCATGACACCTTCATCCTTCCCATAGATACGCTGAAGTTCACGGGTGGCAGCTTGATATGACACTAATGAAGACAACAAAGACAGACATGTATCAGCAAAAGAATGATTATCTAACACTTGACATTGACGAGTTTATGGCATACACATAAATTACAAAGAACCACCGTTACCCTTCCAGATGTGAAAATTCTTCTGATTAATTTGAGAGCCAGTCACATTTTGGATCGCATCAAACAACATCTCCTGAGGAGTAGTCTTCAACTCCTGAACAACAGCATAGATGGTCTTGCCGTTCTGAAAGTAAATGTGATTATTGGGATGCTTTGTCTTGCAGCTTGCATGACGCTCAAATTCATATGCGTTCAGCGCCTGCATGATGCAACTCATGTCATCAAACTCATCTTCAAACCAACACTAACAAAAAATGAACATAGAAGCTAAAATATACTAAATGTCAATTTTTACCTTGGCGAAGTTGCATTCATTGCAGCCACATAAATACCCAGTCCCCTTTATTGTTCCTTTAAGATTTTTCTGCCATGCAAAAGGTTAAATAATGGTAAGAGGCAACATTTATCAGTGACATAAAATGCAGCCATCCCGGATACATGTGACATGTCCCACATAGGGTTTGAATCTCACCTCCCTCGACCAAGAAACATATTTCACAGGAACCCCGTCAAGCATGCCAGTTGACAATAAACTTTTGACATTTGAAGGAAAGTTATTTGAAGGAACCTTCTTCGATGGCTTTGGCACTTTACCCTTGGAAACATTATCAGTTTTTAGACTTGCCCTTTGGGCGTTATTCACTACTTGATTTGCACTTGGCTCAACTGAATCTTTTCGGATTGGTACTTCAGAAGTTTGAGTTGAGTTCTGATCACTCATTAACATATCATAGCTGCTAATAATATGGCCAGCGGCATCTGTCTCTGATTCATCATGAAAACCTCCAAAAGACATGTTATTGCCATCACTCTTGTAGTTACTACCCACAGTTATAATATTCGAATCTCCTTTATCCTGCGCAGAATCAATTGATGCAATGTTGGGTTCTACCTTGTCATATGTTAAGGCAACAGATATGGAATTATGATCTTCCTTGCTATAGGAGTTGGCCATTGAAATAAAATTCTCATTTGCTTTATTGTAGTTGGGGGGCATTGTTATGTAATCCTCATGCCCTTTATCATAGGATGAAGACATTGATATGGCGTTGCTATCACCCTTGCCACATGATGGACCGATTGTTATAAAATTGGCATCCATTTTATCAAAAGGTGGACTCATTGCTAAGATGGTTTGACTTCCCTTAGTGTAATTATGTCCCATTAACATGAAGTTTCCATCTCCCTTGTTAAAAGCTTGACCCATTGAAATAAAACTGCCATCAGTCTTACTGAAGTTAGGTCCCACTGAGATTGCATTGTTGCCCCTGTTATCATTTGTTGGACCCAAATATATATTGCTGCCATCAGTCTTGTTATAGGTACCAAGAGAAATAGCACTCCCATCGCCTCTACTATATGACTCGCCCGAAGATGATGATATATCCATACTGGCAACCCGCACCTGATTGACCTTAATTTTTCTGATTCCACCAAAGCTGATAGATCTTGAGGTATCTTCAATACCATGAGACGCAGACAAACCCATGGTGGAATTGTCACCATATATATCATTGATATCCTTTCTTCCCATATTCATATCTCCGCCACTTACACGTGGAACATGCCTGTCAACCACATTAACAGTCTGCACTGTCTCAGACCCAAATAGGCATTCACTGAATTGCCCCGAAACTGACTGGAAGCTGGAAGTGTTATGCCATGGAGAAGCATTCAGGTGTGAAGATCCCAGAACAGGCCCGTTGCTAACAGCTTCAATTGCTTGCTTCTTGTTGCTAAACAATTCAGGTCCAGTTGTATCCATGAACCACTGATGCCCACGCTTTGGTTCAATTCTTGAAGAATTATCATAACCCATCTCTCCATCGTCCAAACACCCAGCATCTCTTGGCATCCAAAAGCTTTTGCCTGAGAAAGACTGCCAAAAACAATCTTAAAGAATGAGTATTTGTGCACACTCAGGTTTAATCATCTAATTAACAGAACAGTCCAGCAAGGTAATAGCACCTCGAAAATTTCACTGGTTTAAGCATAAGTGACAAAAATTCGAAGATACAAAAAATTGTGCTCATTTCAGAAATTTGATTATTTCTTGAACATTATTTTCTCTCAATCCAATGAATCGAATACTCATTCAAAGCTAAAAGAAAAAACCAATGTTTCAGGTAACCCTTACAAACATATCAAACTTCACTGCAAAAACAGAACAAATTGCCCCTATGAAACATAGAATAAAATCTTCTCTTCCAGATATATTTTTAATTCTTTATATACCAAACAGAAATTAGCAAACGGAAAAAATTCAAATAGGAAAACTTTCATTTGGGCGCTGCAAAATTCAAAAGTTCTGCACACATGAATCAGCAGCACATGCAACAGTATTAGAACTTATTTGAGTCTCTAACTGGAGATGATAATACAAACGACATTCTAAGAAAAAAAATCCTAATGCTAGGAAAAAGGTGAATACAATTGCAAAGGATAACCCTCCATACCAAGGCTAACAATTTAATCATGTGTCAAGATACTTAAACATGCAACCGAATTAGACTATCTCTCCTCAACTTAGTGAAACAGGATAGCTTGAACAAACCACCAATTAAACAAAAACAAAAATCAGCATCCAAAGTGCACAAAAGCAAAAAATTACATTATCATTCACCAATCCATCCATCCATTTACTTGGCACTAAACAAACACAGAATACAGAAGCAAATTCAAACAACTAGAGATACAAAATTAGCACACCATCCATCATAGAATTAACATTACTTGAATTCTATCTAATTTCACCAAACAACAGTCACAGCAAACACAATTTTTTCGATATTTGAGAAAAAGCCGAGACAAACAAAGAAGAAGGCTTCGGGTCATAGTTCCTACCATTTTTTTTTTCACCAATAATCAATCTCAAGAGGTTCACAAAGTGAACAGCACAACCAAAGGTGAATTCATATCTCCACAGAGAGTCCCACTCAAAGCAACAAATAATCTTTCACGACGTCGTTTTGCTCCTACAAGGCATTGACAATGATCAAGCCCAGACCAAGCCAAAACAGCATAGCACTAATCTGCAAAACAAACTTCGAAACCCAGCGGTTTAAATCACCACGTAACGATATCAACTTCCGATCACGCACAACATGCAGGTAACGATCCGAGAAGAAAAGCGATAATAGCAAATATCAAAAGTCCGTACATGTACATACATTTACATATGTAAATATAGATTACACAAAAAGCGAGTGGATAAAGATGGAAGAGAGAAAGCCGTTTGGAAGTACCTTCGCCGGAGATGTCGCCGGGGAAATAAGCGGCCATTGCAAGAGTAAGTGACTGTTCGCTTCTACTTACTTAATATTATATTATTATTTTTCTTTTTGTTTTCAAAAGATATGTAGTCTGGAAAATGACTCTTGGTTGAAGAGAGCTAGATATGGGGAGGAACTGGCTTTTTTCCCCTTAAATAAGAAGATAGTTATAAGGTGTCGCTGAGGAACATTTAATACACTGGAATCGCATTTTCTGACCGTCCACGTGTCGGTCGAATGGTGGTGCTAGTGCCGGTGAATTTTGGGCATAGCGATCCTGAAGCTACTACCTATTTTGGCCTATAGAGTAGGCCCACTCTTCTAACAAGGTCAGTGCCATAAGTATATGATGTGGCTGCTTATTATTGGTTGATAATTTACGATCATATTTATGCAATATATGCCTGTTCACTTGTAGTATGATCAATGACGTATGAGCAGACCACCGATTTGGTCGCTCAGGTAGTAGGATATCTCTCTGTTAACGTTAAATTTAGGGTTTAAATTATGTGGTATGCGGCGTGTGCGTTCAAAAGCCTCCTTGAATTAGATTAAGGTCAAAACAAATAAGATTTTGTATTTACTATACAAACTCATTTTCAAAATAAATTAATTATTTATGGAATTTTTCTTGGCTGAAATCTTTTTTCATTTGATAAATTATGGGTCTTACAAAGGAGATTTATCTTCTTGAAAATTTTTGAAAAATTCACTTATTTCCCTCATTTTATACATTAAACCAAAAATCTTACGATTAAGTGTGAGTGTTATCTAATTGAGTTACGCTATCTTAGTTACTTGATTGGATTTAAAATTAACAAATTTTGGAAATATTGAGATATCTACTTATCCAATGAAAAACACCAATAACATTGATGGGCGGGGAAGGAACAAATAATTTCTGTTGGCCCTTACTACTATTCTTTAGCTTTATTGGGGTTTTTGTTTGTTGAAATTTCCAGTTATTTTGGCAAAAATTTGATATCCGAGAAAGCTTTATTTGTGAAAAAAAATCTAACAAAAAATTTAAACTGAAAAAATAATCTCTTTTATAAAATGATGTATTTTTTTATACTCAAATTATAACTGAATCTTAGTTTAGTCTAATAATAAACAAGCACATCTATAGACTACAAAGTCCCTAACTTTAAAACTTATTTAGGAGGGGAATGAGATAGTATAGATCTATCTCCACTATGAAATTCCATTGAACCCAAAAAATTAGTTATAACTCAGTCAAAAAAAAGTTAAATTATAAGATTACTTCTATTTTATGCATTTTTTATAATTGAATAACTATAGTCTGTAATTTCATCAACTAGGAAAAAAAGCAAAACTCAAATTATATTATATTGTCCTTAAATGTCTCATAGATTAAAAAATTGTACAATTTTTTTTTTACTTTTCCAAATTCAAAATCCTATCTACCTAATATGTTATCCATTATTCGTTACAAATTGTATTTATTTTTTTGGTCTACTTGTCTTCTTCTAAAAAAAGAGAAAGTAATTAATTAGGGAAGTTAAGATCAGCACTCGTTAATTACCAAAATAAATGTCTTCTATATTTAGTTAATTAGTGATCCGTATATGCCATGTATGGCAATTGTTTTTTAATTTTGTTTGAGCTAGCCGGTAAAATGAGATCAATAGTTATATTAAAAATAATGATTTGCTTTTCTTTCTTATTTTGATTGTGTTCTTGATAAAATGCGGCCTTCCAATGCAATAGTCAGATACGAAATATTTCATTGGTTCCTAAACATGAAAGCTTCCAATTTTGGAATTGCCGGTAATGAATTTCCATCATCACTTAAAAAATATTTATTAAGATTCTGATGCTCTCAATTTCTTTTTTGTTACTGAAGGAAAAAATTATCTTTCTGTCGCATCAAAGAAAAAAACAGCGGAAAGGAAGGTAATCGTCAACCCACTAATTATAGTTTAGAGAAATAATGATACGAATTGGATATAATTAAGCATTTGCAACAGGGGTGTCTTCTCCATTTTATTTTCAAGAATTCACCATTACCACCATAGACTTTCATAAAATGATACGAACTCTCCTTTTTTTCGATTGAGAAATTAATGAGTTCGAATTTTAAATATAAAAAGTTTTAGAATTTGGTGAAAAAAGGCTTGTCATTTAAAGTGGTGACCATTCATGATAAGATCATAATCATTTCATCTTGTCTACATATTTCGTATTCTTTACTCATAACATAAATATAACAAAAATAGAATTATGTTAATTGAATTATATCGAAGTTGTACACTCACTGTTAATTAATTATGCAATCATGTCAAAAAGTACTAGCCACCAAAAATCTCTACTTGGGTCTTGGCTTGATTTTTTTTTTCTTTTGAATAATCCACCCTATCCTCTAGTGCGCTAACCCAATTAAGTCGGCCTAATACACCGGAGACACCACACCTCGGCCGGCTCAACTAAGTTGATCCCACCGAATCTTGGCTTGATTTTAAATTAATGATGTTGAGGATTATTTATCAACAGGGCCATGTCTCTCTCTGGTCTCTCTTGGTCATGGGCCTAGAGGACGTCACGAGTTTGCATTACATGACTCATGATAAGACGACATATAGGCCTACTTTCGACAACCCAGCGAATCGGTGCCTACTCCCCTTGTCCCGGCAAAGTGGGGTCTTTGCACCTCAATTGTACTTCGATTGTATTTATTTTTTGCGGAAGACTCCGCTTACCAAAAATTTGTACCAAATTCTCTTACATTTAATTTAAATTGATCCATCGTAATTTATTATTGAATATATGTTATTTTAATATTGAAGTTAATTCTAATTTTAATAAGTTACAAGTCGATGAATAATTATATTTATTCATTGTATATTTAAATTTAAATTGTAAATTGCTATTTACAGTATATTATGTATATCCTAGTTTAAAAAAAAAAGGTTATTTCTTTTAATATGCAACCTACTAATTTTTAATCAATTTACCATCTGTTTTGGTTTTGGTGCTCTACCACTCTACTATAAACAAGTAATTCTTTTATTATGGATGCAATTTGCCATTGTGTTATATCATAAGTTATGATTACAGAAAAAAATGATTGAAAACTTAATTCATTTGAGAATTACAACAAAGTCATTGTTTCTTAGCTATTTGATTTGTATTATCTTTGATACAACTTGGTTCAAGTCTCAAAGAGAATGGTAAAGTTTGCAAAGTTTAAATTATCAGAAAATTAGATATGTAAAAAGAAAAGAAAAACCTATAAGAAGAATGAGTAATGGATGAGAATAAAAAAGTCATATTGCAGGTATCAATTAATTTTCCATGTGGAAGTCACCAAAATGTTGTTATTTTCTCACATAAATTTTTGATATACTCTCATGTAAGTTAATGGGAAAGTTCCAATTAGGTATATGGTGAATGAGACGTGTTCCAATTTAAAGTTTGATTGTGACGGAACCTCCTCTTCGATGATTTTGTTATTATTATTATTGTTGTTGTTGTTGTTGTTGTTGTTGCTGCTGCTGCTGCTGCTGTTGTTGCCTCAAATTCGCAATACAAGTAAGATGGATAAATGAAACGAATTATGAATTACAAACACTTTCAATTACCTTTAATCCTACAAAAATAAAATCAAAGTGAGGCCGGTTGATCCTCGAAGAATTCTTCGACGCTCAAATTAGTGTTTAGTTCAACAGAACTTTAAATGTAAAGTATGAGCATGGAGAATGTACCTCTGAAATGTGGTGGAGACTCCTATTTATAACAAAATAATAGTGTCATAGGTGTAATTTCTACAAATACTCTAAGAATAGGGCCTCCTTTGGAGGCTTCTGAGTTTGTTTAATGAGTTGAGCTAAATAGGTCTGAATCCATCTTACACCAATTGCTCTTTACTCTTATTTTTAAGTATCTCAGAGATAAGAGTAGAATGTTTTTATGATTGAATTCCATTTGAGTCCATGCTATTATTATTATTATTATACTTTTTTACTCAAGGGGAAAAATATTCGTACCATTCACTATTGTTTTTCTATTGACTTAGCATATAATATATCCAATAAATTGTAATTTAAAAAAAGTGTTACTATTTTTATATTTTTTTCATTATACAATTTATTCAATCAACTAATTCTACTATCACTCTCAATATATTGAAAACAAACACAACCGTTCTCCCTTTTTTTTATGGTTTTACTATGTTAGCACTCATATAGAAGCTAAGAACAATTTTTGAGCTAATCAGCTAATATACTTAATAGAGAGGAAAAATTGATTAAAATGTTATATAGACCTACGAAATGTTTTAATAAATCCTTGAATAATATACTATATAAGAATGCACTAAGAATAGAGAAGAACTTTTCTACTATAAAACCTAGGTCGGACAGAAAATATGGAGACTCCTCTCTATTGAAATAGAGAAAATTCTTGTCTACATTTGGTGTATGACTCTGTTCATAGACTAAATCAATCAAAAAATGACATGCAGATAATTGGACCAACTCTAACCCATGTTCCAAGAAAAATGCCGCTCATTGATTACTTCAAGCAAAACTCAAAAACTTATATTTGCTCACTTGACACATGTGAAAAAAGTATCATTTTGGTGAATTTAACATTGCAATTTATTTAACTAATCCAATTTTAGTATTAAGACAAATAGATGTATACAAGTGTATGTTGTACTGAATTCCAACGAATTTTTTTTTTCCATTCACCCAAAAATTATGACAGAACGTAATGCCACATGTATAAAAGTTCGGTTTGGATTTGATGTTGAAATTCCAATTCTGAAATAATTTTGACAAATTAGTCATGATATAGGTGACTGAACTTTTAAGCCATTCATGGTTCATTGTTTTCTTTTGATTTTGATAAATCTAAATCCGAGTCAAAATAAGAAAAGTGTAGCCAATAAAACCCTCTTAGACTAGAATTAGAGACCTCTATTTGATTGAAGGAAGATCTAGTGTAAAACCACTACAATACCAGGAGGTATGGTTCATCACTTCTTGCCGACTTATCATATGATCAAATCAAATCAATTTTTTTTTTAAAAAGAAAATTAAGAGATTATACGTCTGGCTACTAAGCTTCGATTACTGGGAAGTTAAGCAAACTTAACTTGAATGTGATGTTAGACCCGATTAAAAAGTTTATCATATATGATGAAACACGCTAATAAGAGACTGACTTTACGAGGACTTAATGTGTGGACAATATATATATATATATATATATATAAGATAAATAATTGCACATATAATATACATTATGTCTAAAATATGCCAAGTTATTTTAAAAAAATCTTTTGACAATTTTCTTCTAATTTTTTCACACACACAAAAAAAAAAACCGCACATGAAACTTTTTACTTGCAATTGATTCTTTTAGTATTAAAAACAACTCTAACATAGCTAGATTGTATCAGACATGGGACATAGGATCGCATTTTGGTGTATCACCTAACAGTGATGA
>CAODLS011449854.1:0-12294 GCA_948243855.1 Flueggea neowawraea | reverse complement strand
AATCAACATAATAATAAATAATCAATCAAGAACATAAGTAGAATAAATGCATAAACAGTAAAGAACAATTAAAACAGAACCTCACAATTAATTAAGATCAACTTTGATTGTACCTTGACTAGAAAATAATTTAGTTCCTTATAATGTTTTGAAGAACACAAAAGACAAAAGTCAATGTTCCATCCGTCCAGCCTGAAATTGTCTCTAGCTATTTATATGTAATAACTATCTTAACCTAATTAAAATTGTCCATTAGTTCCCAAAAATATCCCTCTGAAAGTTCCAATCTTCAAGGCTACGTTGCTCCACAAAATAGGCAACTTCCTGAGTCAATTTCCTTGCCAAAATAGGCTTTCCAGCATCAGACTCTCTTATCTACAGTGCACGTGCGTTTCTCATCATGTCAAGGCCTTGTCGTAACGCCCCGAATCCACTCCTTGCCCAAGACCGCTCCAAGTTCACATCTTCTACACCAAATTGACCCCTGGACACATTTAAACACAAACTAACATAAACACAAAGAAATATGAATGATATGCATGCAAAATAATAATAAAATGCTAATACAAACATGCACAGAATGCACACTAACAGGCAATAAGAGCTACGCAAGCGACATAATCAGAGAAAAGGAGGCAGATTCAAATAAGGTGAATTTGTTTACTGGAGCAAATAAGGAAAAGAAGGAAATTTGACAAAGACAACTCAGAAACAAGACAGAATATCTCTCACCTCATTAAGTTGGTGGTAAGGATGAGAAAACATGTGGAATTGCAGAAATGGGTTGTGCTCTGGTCACTGCTTCTTGTCCAAAATCATTTATTTTTTGGGTTGTGTTGTGTTTTGTGTCACAAGGTGTTTGACAAAGAAACACAAATCATATTACATCAAAAGACAAGAGAAGCCAAAAGAATGCACCTTGCATTGATCTTGTTCACAGTTCTCTTCGGCAAAAACCTAATAATAGTAATTAAAATAACACAGTGAGGAAGACAAAGAAAATGAAAAATCCAAATGAAAAAATTAAAGACAAACAAGAAGAGAATTGAGAATGACCTGATTGTGGCGGCGGTGAGAAGACATGCAACGACAAGGGGAGAAATGGATATGTGTAGGAAGGTCGAAGGAAGAGCAGGTATGTGTAGGTTTGTTTTCTGCTGGGTGGATAATTTTGAAATTATAAAATTTTATTAGGGATATTTTGGGAATATAAAATTCATAAACCACAGCAAACCATCAATTTCATGATTTGTAAAATCTGTTAAAAGTGATGGTTTTCAAACTATGGAAACCCATACCTAACCATACCCTACATTAATGGAAATTAAAACAAGCACAAATTTAACCATACCACACCATATAAAATCATACATAACCATCAACCAAACAAGGCCGAAGAGTAAACTCAAAACCAACAATAAACTTTTGAAGGAAATGTTTATAAGGTTTATATGAGAACAATTTAATTTTCGAGGTATAGAACCGATTTTGATAGCTCAATAAACTTATACATGTATATGTTCTATTATTCCATTAATAAACTTAGTCTTGAGATTATTCTAAACAAAACATAGTAAGTAATTTTCTTGAATTTATAAAAATCTTCTTAAAATTTAACTAAAATATTGAAATATATATAATATAAAAGGTAATATCCTTACCCTTCTACGGGTAGTGTAGGGTCATACTCGTACTCTATTTGTACTCGTTCAAAACATTGCGGTACCATTATCGTATTTGTACCTGGTTAACTAAGATAATACTCTTTTTAAACATGTAGGAGTAAAACTATACACGACATCCTAGCTTTTTTTTTAAAAAAAAAAAGAGCAAGGTCAATAGGTAGTGTGTTTTCGGAGGATTTTTTTTATTATGGAAATTGAAACTCTCACCGATGTTACAACATTTTGTGTGGAGATCACTGAGTAATGCAATACTAATAGCCCTAGACGTACAAAAAAAAAGTGCTTCCTGCCATATTTTCAAGGGTTTGTTGGGCGTTTTAGAGTTATGATATTTGATTGTTCTTTTCATAAGAGTCAGGATTTGCACTTAGCAAATATTGAATATAAATATATAACAAAAATAAAAAAAAAACTCATAGATTTTATATATATATATATATATATATATATATATATATAATCAAAATTGAATAAACTAGGGTTGTACAATTAAACAAAATATTTGCATACATTTAGTATTTATATAACGTAAGATTCAACGTGTTCAGGAAGCATTATAAAATAGCTACATTATCAATAATTACAAAAACATCTTCTTGATGTGTACTACTGAAATATCATTTAGTCATTTGTTTCCCATCATGTTTCGTAAATTAGCCTTGACAATATGTATATTCATCTTTTAACAAACTAAAAAAATAAAAAAATAAGTTTCGAAACACTAGAACTAATGAATTATAGAAATAAATCAATTTAAAATTGATTAATGTTAACACAAAGTGATTGAATTTCATGAAATTTGGTATTCTTTATTGTGGTTTTAAATTTTTATGTGATACATGGAAACAAAATGGTTTCATAATAATGTCTTTGATTGTTTTTCTTTTTCAGTGTAAATTTCTCCATTTTAGTTAGAAATTTTTATTTGCAAATTTTCATGGTCTTAATTTTCAGATGGCAAGGTTTTAATTCAGTTAATGAAATTAAGTTATAAGCGCTAATTTAACTAATTCTAAAATCAAAATAGTCTAAACTAAGAAAATAACAAATCTCAAGAACTGGACCTTGCTTGCTCCAATATAACTCGGCCTCTGTACTCATATTAGGTCAAATTTCATCTTTGTTCAACTTATGTTATGTCTAAGTGAAAGAAAACAAAGTTGTCACTATTTTTTAGTTAGAAGTATGCTAAAAAGCTCATGGAAGGATTTTATTGATCATGAAATTTGAATTTTTTTCAATTGTAAGAACGTATTAACTATTAGATAAGATTCTTCACAATTATATAATGAACTTTGAAGGTCTATGACATTGACACATCCACTAAGCGATTCTCTTGACCTTCACAACAAATAATAATAATGATGATGATGATAAGTGGCGGATGTAGAAACAATTTCCAGGAGGGTCACCATTTTTACATGATAATTGAAATTCAAATACATTTATAAATATACTCAAGAAAATTTAAAATATATTAAAATAAATTTAATAGAAATAACGATAAAAAAATTCATTATACATATTAGTAATACCACAATTAAGATTTGTTAACCCGCTAATGGTAGCAGAGCAGTTGAGTCGTGGATCTCGTAGTATCTCTAGTCATAAATTTAATTTAAACAAATTCAACAATTAATATCATTAGATTCTCCACCTTAAAATACAACTCTCAACAAGTATTTCAACAATCATTCAATCAACAAACAACATTCAACAATTCAATATCATCAAATTCAATTGCAAATCCTAAAAATCACTTCAAATTAAAAGTAACATTCTCAAACAACACATTAATAGGTAAAAAAACTTGAATGAACAACTAATTAGCCCCAAATTATAGGCAAGTTTAATTCTTAGAAGTTTATGTTTGAGAGTCAATCATAAGAAACGAAACAAAAAGGCATTGAAGATATACCTGTGATATGAAGATGAATATTTTCTACAATCAGTTCACCATGTGATAAAAAAAAGATTTAAAATGAGTTGGATAACTAATATAAAATTATTACAAATAAAGAAATTAACAAATGCCTCCAAAGCATGTAACTAATCAAATTACTCTTCAAAAGCTACAAATGTCGTTCCAACATCTCTACGCATCCAATCAACTTAAATTCAATCAAACATAAATACAATCATTCAAAATTTACATCGCAAAATCAATCAAAACAACTTAACCTAGTAACTGACAGTGCCCCACAACAAAAACCAAAAATCCAATACCTCCAATACATTCAAAGCGCCAAAAATCATGAACATTTAAGCTAATTAACCATTCATATAAGATAAAGAAGTGGCCTTGAAAGATCAAAAGAGAATTAAATCGAAGATAATCGAAATCAATTTTGATGGCAAGAAGATAAACATACCAAGACCATGTGGTACATTTCGAGACGAGGTTATCACCGGTTAGAATGAACTCGTTGACGCTAAGGACTCCCTTCTCTTTGAAGGCAGAGAGAGTTCTCAGCCCTGTGATCCTCTCTATTGTGCCTTTAAAAGCTTCATGAAGCTTCTGTGTCAACACCATCTCTGATAATTGTGATCGATTTTTGTCGTAACCGTTTGATTGATGTCGATGGCATGGTCAAAGGAGGAGTGGTGGTGGAGTTAAGAAGGGTGGCGAATGAGGATTGAAAGAACTGAAGTGCTTTTGGTCCATATTCCATAATTTTTTTAAATCCCGGGGGCGTGAAATAGTGTTTTTTTTTTAAATCTGGCCTTTGGGGGACTAAAACGCAGAGTTCAAAAAAAAATACAGGAAGCCACAATGTCATCTTCAACACCTCTCTCTCAGACTCTCACGACCGGGGGGGGGAGGGGGTCCTGCAAACACCAGTTGACCCCATACTACATATATGGGGTTCCGCCGATGGTGGGGGGTCACCGGACCACGCCGGACCCCCCTCCGATCCTCCATTGGTCATGGACCTCGTAGTGTCTCTAGTTATAATTCAATTCAAACAAATTCAATTCAAACAAATTCAACAATTAACATCATCAAATTCTCCACCTTAAAATACAACTCTCAACAAGTATTTCAACATACATTATCTCAACAATCATTCAATCAACAAACAACATTCAACAATTCAACATCATCAAATTCAATTTAGAATCCTAAAAATCACTTCAAATTATTAAAAGAAACATTCTCAAACAACACACTAGTAGGCAAAAAAACTTGAATAGACAACTAATTAGCCCTAAATTATAGGCAAGTTTAATTATTAGAAGTTTATGTTTGAGAGTCAATCATAAGTAACGAAACAAAAAGGCATTGAAGATATACCTATGATATGAGTGAACATTTTCCACAATCAGTTCACCATGTGATAAAAAAAAGATTTAAAATGAGTTGGGTAACTAATATAAAATTATTACAGATAAAGAAATTAACAAATGCCTCCAAAGCATGTAACTAATCAAATTACTCTTCAAAAACTACAGATTTCCTTCCACCATCTCTACGCATCCGATCAACTTAAACTCAATCAAACATAAATACAATCATTCAAAATCTACACTGCAAAATCAATCAAAACAACCTAACTTAGTAACTGACAGTGCCCCCACAAAAAAAACCCAAAATCCAATACCTCTAATGCATTCAAAGCGCCAAAAATCATGAACATTTAAGCTAATTAACCATTCATATAAGATAAAGACGCGGCCTTGAAAGATCAAAAGAGAATTAAATCGAAGATAATCGAAATCAATTTTGATGGCAAGAAGATAAACGTACCAAGACCATGTGGTGCATTTCACGACGAGGTTATCACCGGCTAGAATGAACTCACTGATGCTAAGGACTCCCTTCTCTTTGAAGGCAGAGACAGTTCTCGACCCTGTGATCCTCTCTACTGTGCCTTTAAAAGTTTCATGAAGCTTATGCGTCAGCACCATTTCTGATAATTGTGATCGATTTTTGTCGTAACCGTTTGATTGATGTCGACGGCGTGGTCAAAGGAGGAGTGGTGGTGGAGTTAAGAAGGGTGGCGAATGAGGATTTGAAAGAACTGAAGTGCTTTTGGTCCATATTCCATTTTTTTTTAAAGCCTGGGGCCTAAAACGGTATTTTTTTAAAAATCTGGCTTTTGGGGGACTAAAACGAAAAGTTCAAAAAAAAATAAAGGAAGCTACAGTATCGTCTTCAACCCCTCTCTCTCAGACTCTCACTGCCGGGGGGGTCCGGCAAACGCCGGCTGGACCCCATACTACATATATGGGGTTCCGCCGGTGGTGAGGGGGTCACCGGACCATGCCGGACCCCCCTCCCGTCCGCCACTGGTTAGTGTCACTGGAGGTGCAGCAGAGACTTCTGGATCATTGATCAGGAAGCGGTTATTGTCTCCTTTAGGAGGAGCACTTCTGCAAGACCAATTTAATGGTGATTGCCTAACATTGGTGATGGTGTTTACAAAGGTGATTTATGGGGAGGGAATAGGGAGAGTTATAAAAACTCCTTGTCAAAAGAAGACAAAAAGGCTCATGTAGGAGCTTCCGATTATTTTAGCTCACCGAGCTGGCCTTCATCTTGTCTTGCAGAATGGAAAAATGCAGAGGATAATTGCAGAGCAAACTCCATAGTATTCCCGGATGTTCCCATGCTTGGGAAGGAGTTAAGTCCTGAAGGTCAGTTTGTGTCATCACCTGGACCTTTTTCTGAGGAAACAACAAAGGTAAGGTCCCAATCTCAGGCTATTGCAATTCCAGTGAAAAGAGTGACATCGTCCCACTTGTCGTTGTCTCCTTTAGGTCCAAAACTTCCTGAGAGAATGAAATCAATGGGGAAAGATCATAATGAAGAATACTTAACCTTTAGGGATGTCAAACAGTCACTCGATGGAGCTATTTCTGGCACTCCATCTTTTCAGAAGGATAAGTACTTTGGAACTCCAGATGAGTCACTGCAAGACTTGGATAATTTGCGGGAAAAGTTCGATGTGTTTATGCCTGAGATCACTAGTGGCGTGGGACAGCAGTTTGATGAGAATTTCAACTTCACTCCCAAAGGTCTCAAATTGAGGAGGTCGCTCAGCGGGCTGCTTGTTAGGAGGTCATTGGTTGGTTCATTTGAGGAATCCTTGTTATCTGGTCGGTTATCATCTGGCAAAGTTGGTCAGGTTAGTACTTGCCACTATGAATATTGTTTTCTGGTCAGTTATCATAGGATGTGATTTCATCTGTTTGATCCAGAGTAGTGATACTGAACTGTGAATTTTTTTTTTTTGCTCGTATCCAGAAAATAGATGGCTTCCTTGCTGTTCTCAATGTTACTGGAGGGATTTTCTCACCACAAGCACAGAAACTTCCATTTACTGTAACTAGTCTGGAGGGAGACAACTATTTGCTGTACTATTCATCAATTGATTTAGCAGGCCATTTGCCATCAAGCAAGTGCGGTGGCACAAAAATGAGGAGGAGCCTAAGCATCTATGATTCTCGAGCAGAAAAAAGCAGACTTCGTATTCCTATGAGAGGACGAATACAGTTGGTATGTTGATTACTTATTGGTTCTTTCATTTAGATTTCTGTCTTAACATTTGAGTTGTACACTTGTATGTTGTCGGTGCTTTATTCAAAGCGAAATCAACTGAGTGAACTATACTTGGCAGGTTCTCAGCAATCCGGAAAAGACGCCCATTCACACCTTCTTTTGTAACTATGACTTAAGTGACATGCCATTTGGTACCAAGGTATGCTGAGATGGGGAAAAATGAAATCTTTATCATTGCAGTCATAGGTTTTCATTACAATTTTAAATAATTTGCTTAACAATAGTTTGATTATTAAGCAATTGCTCCTTGTGCTATATGAGCTGAATATTCTTCCTATTATTGTTAGATTATGTGCCATTGTCGTTTTAATTTTGCAGTGAATGCTCTGTTCTTAGACTTTGTACATTCGATCTTCTAACATCTGCTCTCCTATGATAAGGAGAGAGGGCAAATGTAATTTCACTACTATTTGTATTTCTTTTTCCAACTATGACAGAAATTATATGATTTTCTCTTTGAGATGAAATGAATTACTGATAAGATTGACCAAAGTGAGAATATTTCTATTGCTAGACCTTGTAATAGCATAGAAATATGAGAGTTAACATTTGAAAAGATTTTCCGTAGATTAAACGTCCATTATATTGCATTGCTTGAAGGACCGTGAGAATAAAATAGGCTGTTTTTAGTCTGACTTGTCTAAATGCGATGAAACAGCCTCAAACCTCAGAAACTAAAAATAGCTTGTTCCTAACTTTTGTTAAATACTCGAATGGGAATATTATGAGTCTGTGAGATATATTAATTAACTTTCTTTTATTGTTTAGAACAATAGAATATTTTTTGGATCAATGTGTTCTGACCTTTTTTTTTTCTTCAACCTCTTAATAGACCTTTCTGCGCCAAAAGATCACATTGTCCTTGCCTGGAAGAACTTCATCTGGGAATGTTGGAAAATGTGATGGGAAGTCATCTTCCACCCCAAATACTAGTTCATTGTCTCATGAGACCATGAGAACAAATTCGAATGGATTTGGCATTGTAGATACAGCACGATTTTCCGGTGAAAATAGAATCAGCACAAGTGAATGCTTGAGTTCTAGTGTGGAGGACATGAGGCCTCCCAATTCTTCTGATATACATGTAAAGAAACCTGTACGTAGCCCTTCCAAAGTCAATGAAGACACTAATGGAGCTGGTGTTCTGCGTTATGCTCTTCATCTGCGTTTCCTGTGCCCGTTTCCCAAGAGATATCCAAGGTCGATCCAGCGGTGCAAATCTGATCCTTTATCTGCACCGTCAGAAAACAAAATGGACATCGATGAGGGTCGGCGCTTCTACTTGTATAGTGACATGAGGGTAGTTTTTCCACAGCGACAATCAGATGCCGATGAGGGCAAGGTATGCTTGTTTCTCCCCTAAAAATTTGAAAGTTTCATCCTACTGAAATGTATCCTTTGCAAGTGTGTATTATTTTGTTCTGAATAATATGCTTATCTGTTGGCCTAGTTTACCTTTGTTTTGCAAGATAAACCACAATTGATGATCTGATAGTTTCTCCTGCATAATGTAATGATTGTAATCTAGATGTCTTGTATAAGAAACAAATCTCCTTGTTAAGTCATTGCAAAACATGGGTTCTGGTGCAGCAGTCATGAAACTGTTGCTGAATTCCATTTACTGATTTCTTTCAGACTGATATGTGGGTGTCTTTTAGGTCTCATCAGCAAATTGCACCTTTGTTTTGTGATTCCTGTCTAATTGAAGGTTTTGTGTTTTGTATTACAGGTACATGTCGAATATGACTACCCATCAGAGCCCAAGTATTTCGACATTTAGAATTTCCAGCAACCTGTGGATTATCTCTTGAATTGTTGTTATACTACTGTTGTACATATCTGTTCATACATTTCATTTACATCCTCTGATAAAGGCTTCAAGCCTATGTTATCTGTGCAGATCTTTTCATTGTTAACCCTAATAGTTTAGATTTTTTTTTTAATTCACTGGTTTTCATGCCCAAAATTACTCCGATGATTTTTTCAGGTTGGAGGTTTTTCTTTTTCTGGGTTACATGGCACCATTTTTTTTTCTTTGTCATCGATAAATGGAAAGTTTAGGATTTAATGGATAGAGGATAGTACGTAACTATAACAATTTTTTATACAAAGAAGGTGGTGCGTCTTTTAAGAAAAAAACATACCATACAATACTTTTTTAAATATACAAGTTCATAGTGTTAGTAGCTATTACTAAGGCGGGTTGTAACGGGGCTAAAAACGGAAAATTGAAATGCGTTACTGCATTTCGGTCTGTTAACTAGTTCTCCTGCGGCAGGACGAACTAGCTGTTAGTGACCTCGCGCCTGACATTTTTATTTTTGTAAAAAAAATCAAAATCTGATCGTTAGATCAGATTTACTCCAACAGTAATATTACCGTTGAAGTATTGTTGGGGGCCGAAAAATTATACTTTTGGTCTCTAACGACTAGTTTTATCCGTTTTCCTATTAATACCCCCTACATTTTTTTTTTTATCATTTTTTCATTTCAAACACTCATTTATCTCCCTCAAATTCTCTCAACTCTTAAAATTTCTTTTCATACTCTCAAATTACACTCACTCCAATTTTTTCCCCAAAATTATGGATCAACAATGAAAATACTCAATCCTCCCAACAAAATAACCCATCAAATTTTGTCAACTACCGATATTCTGAAAATAATCTATCAAATTTTTCCTTTTTCACAAACTATCAATTCAATCCCAACGCTTCATTTTTCCATTTTCATATCAACTCGCACTTTCCAATTTTGATAATTTCTAAAATTTTACGTCCAATCATTTTTCACAAAATAATCTTTTTTCACAAAATAATCCTTACATCCCCTTGTTGGATAGGTGCTCGACGACGGGTTTCCAAAGGGATTCTCCTACTCCTGAAATAAACCCCTGAGTCCACTATTGGTCTAAGCAATCTCGGTCCCGATGTCGGTGCCAAGTACAAAAAGTGGATTCCTCCATACGACGTCAAGTTGGTTAAGTATTGGATCGCTATTTTCGAAGACCCCATAATATCCAACAACCAAAACACCAACTCTTTTTGGAAGCGGATGGCTTCACGGGATGGAGGGAAGTGAGCAACGTTATGGGAAGACTGTTAAAAATAGGTGGCACACACTCAACAAAATTGTCACCTTATTTAACGACATCCACAACAACGTTGCTTCGACTTATCATAGCGGTTGGAGCGACGACATGATTATGGAGCGAGCACGCGCTGTCTACTTGGTTGAGACGAAAACCCATTTCCTTCACGATGACGTTTGAGAAATTTTACGTGATCATCCGAAATGGAAGGAAGCATTGCCCATGGATCCCGAGGCTGGTCCAAAAAGAACCAAGGTGCCTACACTAGCTCTGGCTCATTCGATCTCAACGCCTTCAATCCTAGCGTTGAAGGTGAGCTAACCTAAGAGGCTTGCTCAATGGGCCGAGATAAGCGAAAGGAGAAGAGCCAAGAACCAAGCAAAAGGCGAAATGCAACGTGCATGGGAAAGAAAAGTCGACATCAAGCGACGTCTCCGAAGTTGCGTCCATTTTGAACGACATGTTGTTCAAGAAAGAATTAAATTGCAAAACTTTTGAAACGGCGAAAGCTAATAGAAAGAAAGAAAAATAACAACGGCTCGAGATCGAACGAGAAAAAATGGAGTATCTCAAAGATCAACAGTTTAAGGAAGACATAGCGACGCTCGACAAAGATACTTTGAATATGACTCCCGCGACACTACGTTTGCATGAATACACTTGTGAAAAAATTTGTGAAAAATATGGGTTGTAGTGTTTTTAATTTAATGTAATATTTAATATTTTATTTGTAATATTTTAATTTTAACGTAATTATTTTATTTTATTTTATTTTATTTTTAAATTTTATGTATTTTTTTTATTTTAATGTAATATTTTTATTTTAACGAATTATTTTTATTCAAATGAACTATTTTCATTTTAATAAATTTGGAGTAGAAAGTATTAAATGAAGTAGTAGATAAAAATTGGGGATTAAAATAAAATTGTGTTTAGTGAAAAACTGAGTAAAAATCTTGCAAGACTCTTAAAGTAGCCGCTGAATTAGGGATGAAAAAACTGAGAGACTAAAAACTAAAAACTTTAATAAAATAATAATAAAAATACTTAACAAACGTTCCACAAAATAAATTTAGGAACACTGAATTACAAACAACTTAAAAGGCTTTGAAAGGCCATAGTTTCTCAGACAGATATGATCAGCCTGACATTTCTTACAACATCTTTAATGCAACAGTTTATTTTGAATTAATAAGTTTGTTATATTAATAATTTATTAATTTTTTATTTAATAAATAATCACTTTTTAAAATATTATTTTTTAATTAAAATTTATAATTATTTTATTTATTATTTTATTTATTTATAATATTTAAAGTATAATAATATTTATTTAACATAAATATTTTGATTGCAAACAGTCAAAATGACCATATGTGACTTTGAAAATGTGAACAACGGCTGTCAGTCGTCCCTTAACGGCGAATGCTGCTCCAAAGGCTGGTAAGTCCTACACCTGCAGCCCATTTGAGCAGTCATCCCCACTAGGGGGAAGGTTGCTCAGTGTGCAGGCAGCAACTGTTCACAATTCTCAAGGCTGCAAACGGTCATTTTGATAGTTTGCAACCAAAAAAATAGAACAGTAGCTATGCTTTTTTCTTATAAATATGGGTTCATTTTCTAATCTTTTTACTCACTATTCTCATTTTTTTCTCATAATTATTTTTTTACAACTTTGATCCTCTATATTGTTCATCCTCTCAAAATTCTAATTTTTATGATTCTTAAAATCAGTATTATTCGTTCATTCCACCAAATTTTTCATTAACCCAAAATTCTCAAAATTAACCAAATTATCACTTTACCCAAAATTATCAAAATCCACCAAATTTTCAATTCACCCAAAATTCTAAAAATCCATATTTTTCACCTTTTATGCAAAATTTTTCATATCCATATTTTCCCCCAAATATGCAAATAAATTCTCATAATTTGGATGTCGGTTCTCGAACCGA
>CAODLS011449759.1:0-10957 GCA_948243855.1 Flueggea neowawraea | reverse complement strand
AGGTTCTCTTCCATGCACAGTATGATCTAATATGATTGCACATATGGATGCTGCCTTCTGCGAGTGCTTTTTGTATTTTTGTGAACTGATTCTGCCATGCTTGGAAGAGAATAAATATCATATGTAATTTTATATGCACTGCCTAGGTATCAATTTCGAATTCTGTTCTTACAGGTCTCGCGCTTGATCGAAATGCAGACAGCTACATACCTGGAAGAAGTTGAGACACTTCATCCTTACTTCATGAGACAACACGAACAAATTGAAAGTAATGATTCAAGCATCTTACAATCACAAACATCATCAGGAGCGGTGCATTACTGTACTTATAGTCCATCATAATTTCATGGCATACATATTCGACGGTAATTCATTTAATTTTCCTTATAAAGCTTTAAGGTTTTGCCAACTTATTTGCAAGGATGGAGGACTAAAGATATCGTTATACATTGCCAAATTGATGCCCAGGGCACTTGCAATCATGAATTCATTCTGCTCTAGCTGTCATAAGTTGTATTTACTAGCTACGACTATACCATTGGCTGTATGTGAATTTTATTCTTTTTTAGAAATTATATTTTCATTGTAAGTTGGTAAATTCAGCGGAGTTGGGTAGCTCGTTTGATAAGTTACAACTATGTATTTGTTGAGGATGATGACAAAGGAAATTAGGGGACAGAAACAAACGATGCACCCTAATAACAACTCTTGGAAGAA
This sequence comes from Flueggea neowawraea, assembly GCA_948243855.1. NCBI lineage: Eukaryota > Viridiplantae > Streptophyta > Magnoliopsida > Malpighiales > Phyllanthaceae > Flueggea > Flueggea neowawraea. The sequence continues at coordinate 10,240 of CAODLS011449759.1, read as the reverse complement.
TTGTTCCTAAAATAATTGCTTTAACTGTTTAGATTAATTTCTCAATAAAAATTGTCAAAGTTCCGATGTTGTTCAAGGAATATCGTTTGTATTTGTGCGAAGCTGTCCCAAGTAGTATCTTTTCGTTCCTAGAATGTTAAAGCAGACAAGCACCAAAGAAGTCAAAATCTTCTAGTTTCTGACTAATGAGCTCTTTCTATCAATTGTTAGGCAACAGATTTGAGATGTTCTTATCAATTCTAATAATTGTTTATATGTATGTAAACATGTTTTGTTGCTCTGTTCAATTTTCTTTGTTGAACTATTTAACTCTGCCAAATCTTCTTTCTTTCTCTTAGATGTTATATACATTGTTTCTGTACTTATTTCCATATATGGATGTTGCTCCATTAGAAGTCAGTATCAGAAGGATTCATTAAGGACACAGTTTTGCCTAAAACATGAGAGAGGATCTTAACAATAGAAGTTACTAACAACATATTTTCACCTTCCAAAGAACAAATTGATTGCAATGGCCCTTTATATCTCTCCACCCATGTCTTAGAAACATCTCTCACTCTCCCTCATTCTTTCCCTTCTTCACCACATGTATGCTTTCTTCTAAAGTAATATTAGTTTCATTCAACGACCAACAGTTCTTTGAATTGATCAATTCCATGCTGTCTTTGGTAATTTTCTTGGTTGTGTTTGTACCAGTTCTTTTCAACCATTAGAATTTCATTTTCTATGAATCATATTGTCATTTTAAGTTTATAAATTTAGGTAGGACATAGATTTAACAAGTCATTGAGCCCTCTTTATCAATTATTAAACTCTTTGCTAATCGCTTCTCTACTCATTTTTTATGACCCATTCTTTCTTTTTTCTGTTCGTCCAATCCTCCTCTCATATTTAAATTATGGTGTATTTATATATCAGGTAAAGTAAACTATAGCAAATGCATTTTTTCCTCCAAAATAATTTGTTTTTTAGCAAGTAGATTGCTGACTTAGCAACTCCAAACAAAGGTCCAATTTATAGCACAAAGTTGCTTCCGATATTACCCTCGAAGGCAAAGGCAATGCTCCACGAGAAGATAAAAAGCATCATGGATTTTGCTAACTTTGTCTGGTCACTTGATGTGCAATTTTAGAGAAAATAATTCAGTGGACTAACGTTATTTCTTTTCACTATTTGTGTTTTTTAATTAATTTATTTGGGACAAAATAAAAAATGTTATAAATTTTCAATCTAATGCAATTCATCACAATTAATCACAATACAATTTTTTTTCGCAATTTATTAGATTAATTTACCTAAAACCAATACATCCACTATATACACGATTATAAAACGATATGATCGACATGCATTTCATTTTTGTTGATTTTATAATGTTGCATATAATTATATATGATATATTGATGACATTACATGATTGCTACATGTGGAACATGAATTCCTAATTTAAATGATCTTTTTTTTTTAATTTTTAAAAATTGAATTCTAAGCACTAAACAATACAAATAACCATTTAAATTTGTATATAATGAGGCCACATCATAAACAAGTAATATCCTAAAATTTAGCCATGTGATGACTTATGTTCTAGTAAAACTATTGTAAGATCTCAGACGATGCTCTTGATACCATTAATATATTTTAATTTTCTTATAAATATTCAAGATTTTATAATTTAAATTTTAAAATTAAAATAAAATAATACAATTGTGAATCTCACATTAAATTTTGATTTTTTCAATATAATTTGCAAAATTCAATCTTTTGAACATAGTTTGAAGAATTTTTTTTTGTAACATATCAAAATCTTCAATACATACCTACTTTAACTCTTGAAATCACTCCAGGTGAAAATAAATTGAGTCAATTATAAACCAATATGCTCTAATGTTATCTTATTCTTTGTGATTTGAACTCTTAGGGTATTAAACGATAGATGTTTTGTTATTGTCATATGAGCATGTGGCTAGCAAGAGGTATATTCAAATACCAAATAATGATACAAATTGAACTCTCATAATTGTGGTGTGGAGTATCTAATACATAAGACTGGAGTATCTAATACATAAGACTGATTCAACACTTGCTTCAATCATTAACCAAATATTTTGAGATTTTCTCTCATAATTTATATAACAATTTAAAAGTTAGCATAATGATTGAAATTAATATAAAATAATTTTTAAAAAATAGTATAAAAAATATATTTCTATTAAGTTAACTTCATTTAAAAAATACTAAATTAAATATAATAGATTTGATAAAAAAAACTTAGATTTAATAAATCAAAATTACTCAAAATAATTGTAATTGAAAACAATAACATTTATAATTATCGTTTACCCTTGAAATTTGTTAGCATACTTCATCAATCTTTCAGCTTTCTTTACTATATTTTTAAACCCCTCAGCTTCGACAACTAATCTTTCAATAACCAGTTTAGCGAATATTGTTAATGAAATCCATATCAAACTAAAAAAAAAATATGAATGTTTATCATTTTGATCTTTTGTATATAATTTTTGGATATGTTTAACAGTAATTTTTGCTGAGATTGAAGACTTACAACATGATAAAAAAACTTAAGTGACTTAATTAATATAACGTGTCAAGAAAATGACCAAACGATATATTAAGTCAATTATCATTTGTTGCATAATCGATAAAATTTTACATTGTGAATGAGTAATTATTAAAAAATATTAATGAAGCAAAAAGTTGATCTTCCATAAACCAAAATCATTCATTCTTCTCTAATTGAAATATTAACAAATTCAATAACCAAAACACACTTTACAATGACAATCAATTTGATTGTGAATTTATTAGTTTATAATACCAATTCTAGAAATTGCACTTATTTATAGCAATTAATTTTTAAGGACATTTGATAGATCAAACTTAATAAAAAAGGTCGATATATATGATCGGATAAAAACAATAACAATAATATGAAAAATAATATAAAGATTTTTTTAAAAAAATATACATTATTATGGTGAATATTAAACAATATGTATACATATAGTATTTGTTTTTAAAATGTGCAATGAAGATTTATTTAAAAAAATAGATTTATTCTTATATTTTATTTTTTTTATTGTATATTTTATTAATTACTATATAAATTGGTTAATTGATATAAATGTCTAATGTAAATATATTAATTATTATTTTTATGACATATGTCATATTATTAAGACGCCAAATGTCATTCATTTAAACTGACACATGTCAACATTTCAATGTATGTATTCTGATTTATATTAATGTATAGATTTCCCTTAAGATAAAGCTAAATTCCTATAAAAAATAATTTAAGGCGGAAGTTGGAAATTACTTAATTCATTAAATGCAATTTTTTTCATGATAAACCATCCCAAAATTGAAAGTGGAGTTTGTGGCTGACCTGTAGAATTGATGAAAGTATAAAATTGCAAAGTTTTGGAGTAATTAGATTTTGATTTAATTATTGACGGCTGCATTTCTCACATGTTAATACATAATGATGATGATGGGCATTATCACTACCAATATATCTTCTTACTCAAACAAATTTGTGACCCATATTGGATTTGATAAGGTGGCGCCTGCAACATTTGAATCACTACCAGATGAATGTTTCGATGATTTTCTATGTGATAAGATCCTCCTAAGTTTTTTTTAAGTTCCTAATAGACTTGTAATATATTAATTTTGAAATTGTTTCTAAACTAAGAGTTCGTGAGTTCGATTCTTGGTAGAAATAAATATAATAATTTATAAAAAAGTTAATTCAAAAATTTTGTATTAATTTAAATCTTTTACTAATATAACAACTGACCCCACATCAAAAGAAGTATTCTAACAAAAATTATAAGTGACACAATTTGTAAATCCTTTTTATAAATTCAACTCAAACATCATCTAGAATTGCCAGTAAATTATGACAATAATTAATGACTAAAACAAAAACAATAGTATTAATGTAAAGTGGAGCTTTTATATAGCCTAAACTACTATTTCAGAAGACAAAGTGGGTATCTTTTCTACTAGCATTAATGCAATAAATCTGATCTTGTAAAGGGTCAGTTTAACTGAATCGGCCGAATATGGTGCAACTAACAAACTGAGTCAGCCTGACTAAGAACTTTTATTGCCGAGATGGTTTTTTCTTGAAAAAAAAAACTCACAGTCGGATTCCTCCACCACCACCATCTGTTTGTTTAGTGTTTTAACCAGCTCAAAGTTTCAGGTACCCCACTGCTTCTACGGTCATCTAGGGGTCACATTGGCTCAGGATCGGCTTCACATAACAAGTAATTATATATATATATATATAATCCTATTCTTTGTTAATCCAAAACATTGCATATATATAATGCCGCATCCTCGTAACAAAAGATAACATAACAAGTCTTTTATATATATCAAAGAGCATTCAAATTTTGTTAGAGACAAATAAAGCAAAATTTGGCTTAATAAGAAGAATTAATTACTTTTATTGTTTAGTTCAGACTTATTAGACTTCTTCATTAGAGAAAAACAAAATAATCAATATAGGGGACACATATAAAGTGAAGGTGGCTATAAATGATGCACGCTTATGGTTAGGATTTGATGGATGGTGTTCACTCCTCGCACTTCCAAGTTCCAACTTAATTAGATGAGGCATTGTTGAATCACAAAATTAGTGTTACTTTGCATGACTTAGTCTTTCTATTATCATATTGGCTTTGAATTTGAAAACTTTAGCGCATTCAAACTCTTAGGTCAAAGAGGAATGGAAGGAACTCTAGAACATCATATTTTTTGCGGTTATTAATTGTTGATAAAATTTGAACACATTGAAATTCCTAAATTGCTACACTTTAAAGTTCACTTCATATAGGATATTAAAATTAAACTTGTTTTAGCTCACATATAAAATTGTTAAGGAATTGGTGTGTGAAATGATTAAGCACATTAGATTTTGAGCTCATCAAAAGTTGTCGCTTTTCTGTTTCTTCTGGAAAAACGAGCGGAAAATTAAGAATTTTCACCCTCCTGAATATAAATTGGTATGTTCCTCAACATTTCATTTTGTCATATTTTTTTTATAAGTCGTGATCTTCAAAATTTTATTCTTCTAAAACAAAAGGTTCTAAAAAAATTTATAGAGCAAGTTTATCATCATTGGAATATAAGATTAAAAATTGCCTCAAAGCTACGTAACAAAAGCTCATAGTATTCCTGTAAAACAACTCAATTAACGCGTGCCGGTCGAGCATTAGCTAGACCACTCATAATATTATACTCAAAAGCTTCAAGGTCAGCGTCTTTATCCTGTTATTATATTAATATTATTATGGAGCATAAGTGGTTCTTAATTAAATTGAGAACTTTTTTTACCATAATTAAATTCAGAACTTAATGAAGCAAGTTGATAAACATTACACTCGAAATAACCACTAGAAGCACAAAGTTACATCTTTCTTAAACCAGGATTTTCTAATATTGGAAGTAATACTAACAAAACTAGAAGTCCATTAGGAGGGAAATTTCAACAATATTCTTTAACTCTTCTCTTCTACATATGATATTTAGCTTGAGCTTTATACGATCATATTCTGCATGAACACGCCAAAAGAAAGGTTCAGAAGAAGAAGATGAATAACTAAAAAGAAGAAGAGGAAAAGAGAACTTTAACGTTGTGACCTTAAGTGACAAAAAACGCTCATAATATGATGGCTACTTTTGTGGCCTGATTATTAATAAAGATTGTACTTATTAAAAAAAAACATGAAGAAGAAGAAGAAGAAGAAGAGTACGAACTGGATGTATTCGACGTTGATTTTGGCATTGGAAGAGCGAGAAATAGCAGAGAAGGCATCGTTAGACAAGACAATAGTAGAAGGGCAAGGTGACTTTTTGCAGAAATCAACAACCCTAACGTCAATGGTGTCATCTTTGCATGGTCTGTTCTTCCCACTTAAGCACCTCAGCCTATAACGCCTCCCACATGCTGCTCCATTGTCCCACAACCCTTCATTCACTACTACAAATAGGTTTCCTGGTGGAAATTGGTCTTGTCTGTTCCCATTGCACATTGTTGCTGCAATATAATTATTACAATACCATTTTTATCAATATTAATTATACAACAAAAACAACTCCCATTTACGTAGTAAAAGTTTTGTTTTGTTTTTTTGAAAAATTGCAAATTTAAGTAGATTATATAATAAAAAAAATATGATAAATAACACGTTTTTTTTTAAAAACTAAATATATGTTAAATATGTAATATGCTAAAACGATAACACGGCACCCATTAATCAAAATTTACTTACGTAGGTATGGGGGATGATAAGCAGTAGCAGTACCAATGTCAGCAAGGACTACATTTGCTTGGATGCTGATTGTTAATAAGCTAAGAAACAACAAGGATTTGGGCATGGCTGCCATGAGTAAATTATGAAGATGTTGTAGAATTTATTGGATACTAGCATGTATGATTTCATGCCGTATTTATAGGCCACAATAAGAGAGGAATCTGTATATAATCACTTTTTTCTTCTCTCCACATTATATCATTTTGATTTTGTGTGAACGATATGCGATCTTTTTTATTTACCACTTTTTGTTGCATTGCATTTGTGACTTGTGATGTCTGACGTCTGTGATATTCCTATCGTTACTTTATTCTTCAAGAAATAAGATTATTGTTATGTGTACATTTTCGCAATTCTTTGCTGGTAAGTTATGTTTTTCCTTTTTTAATATATTTCTAGATGAGCATTTAACTTTTGGGATTTAGATTGCAAAGATTACGAATGGAAATGTAACTTTCACTAATTGTCAACTCAAACATATGAGCACTGACTTATTAGTTGGCTGCTTGTTAATTTTTGACCCATAATTTGTCAACCATTATATACAGGGACGAAACCAGACCAAAATCAGCGGGGGACACCATAGCAAATAGAATAATAACAATAAATTTTGTTAATATAGTTTCATTGCATCAAAATAAGTAAAACTACATTTTTAACAAACCGTTCACAAATTTTTGAGAGAATTTATCTCAATTATTTTTTTGTTAAAGACTAACATTGTCCTGAAGCTACATGGAGAATATACTGCAACAACAACATTTGATAAAAAATACTGAATATATACAATGATGATAAATTTGTAAAAAGACTGTAAAGATTGATATTTTCTAAAAAGCTTTGTTAACTTTCATTCAAGAGATAAGGGTGAGGTTTGAACGAAGGATTATCATTTTATTGTGTTCCAATTTAAGGAGTCTATGATGTTAAAAAGCCAATATTACAATATGGGTTAAGAGTTTAACATGAGCTAAAAGCTATATATATAACTAAACAAAAACATAAATAATAGTGTTAACATTATTGGGATTCTTTGGGTGCGTATTTGCTGAATATTTTTGTACCGTCATGGAAAAGTAGAGATGGCTGAAACGTGGATGGCCTCGAAGCAATGCATAAAATCAATTAGTGGTGCGTTGCGTAGATTGGTTTTGCTTTGATTTAGTAATGTCGAAACGCTTATCCGATTCTAAGTGAAAGTTAACTTAACACTAAGCCAAAGCCGCCTCTTTTCCTGCATAAATACTCGTACTAATTGGTTCAACTTTGATTTCTCAATATCATCAACCACACATCTGAAACTGTTCCACCAAAAGAGATGCAGTCATCCTCAACTTTGAATTAACGGATTATCTCTTAATTCAGTGACGGTCTCAAAATTATTTTCACTAAGAACACAATTGAGATAATAACTTTAGTGTCGAACGGATAAATGTTAAATTAAATTAAAATTTTAATTATTGATTCTTTTAAGTTCAAAAACTTAAAAATTATTATAATAAAATTATATATATATATAATTATATAAATATAATCTTGTATTATAATAAAATTATATATATAGTACTTCATCGGCATCGAGATCACAGGACCCGGATCCGTCCCTATCTCAACTTACATTTTTTTTTTGTTGACTGTGAGATTTACAAAATGTTGAAAATTTCTAATCAGAGCTGAACTGAAAACGGGCATTGATATCTTCGGTTCAGAGTCTATATTAACGATTTAGGAGTTCAATAAGAATGGGACTTTGAGGATGCAACTTTTTGTGGAACCAAGAAAGTTGTCTTGTCTGTGTTGGGCCTCAACTTCCTACATCATCTGCGCCAATCAAGGCAAAGTAGGAAGTTGCATAAGCAACAAAATGATGATAAAATACATTTTATATCTTGCATCACTGCTTGCGCATCCCACCTCTGTTGCTCTTTATTAGTGTGTACTTCCTGAACAACCAGTCTTGAATCCGATTCAATCTCAATACGGTCCCATCCTCTTCTTTGAGCCATCTGCAAACCTAACAGGATCGCTTCAGCTTCTGCAAGTAACGTGTTTGTTGTGCATTTCCTAGACCAGACCCCATCCAAGATTGCACCCTTAAAATCCCGTGCTATCGCTGCCACTGTTGCCTTCCCTTCCTTAAATGCTGCATCACAGTTAATTTTGATGATTCCCTCTGGTGGTTTCACCCACTGAGCAAGAATACCCTTTTGATTTGAACTTCTACCCCCATTTCTCCTTATATCGTCGTCCAACAATGTGAGGGAGAGTTCCTTTTCAAAATTTGAAACCAAAGTAATAATACGATTAGGGCCAGGATTTATTTTGTTAAAAATAAAATCATTCCTGCTTTTCCAGATAAACCAACAAACAACAACACACTTCTCTAGCACCAGGGACGAAACTATTAAGGGACAAGGGGTACCAAAGCACCCCTTTCTGCCGAAGGAGTAAGACTGTAAATGAACTAAGCTGCGCGCGAGCAGCTAGAACTTGAGCTCAATAGAAGCTCATTCGAGTTCGGCTCGTTTATTTACGGGTCTGTTTGTGAACAAAATGTAAAGCTCAATTAGTTAAACGAGCCGAGCTCGAATAAACAAAGCTCGATAACAGGTTCGATAACAAGCTCGTGAACAGGCTCGTTGGAAGCTCGTAGAGGAGTTCAAAATTAGACTTACTTACCCAATGACATACTTAGATATACTAAGTATTGCATATTTTTTCTTAAAATTTTATATCATTAATATGTAATGTTATATGAACAATTTTTATTTGTTATGTTGTTTATTATATGTAATTAATTTCAAATTTTAGAATTTAACAATTTATTTTGCTTGGTATATAATGTAATGTCTAAAATATTTTTAAGTTAAGATGTGTGAACAAATTATTTATAGGATTAGAAATTAAATAATTTAACAATTTACTTAGAGAAAAATAACACGTTTATATCAAAATATGTGATATAAATAACATAAACATAAACTATTGATTCTAAAGTTCATGTTCTACACTATTTTTTAAAATTAAAGTTTAGGTCTACGAATAACGAAAGTGTGTATTACATGAAATTTAGGCGTACAAGAGTATACACTATTTTTTTCGGTGTACGAAAGTATACATTTTATGAATTTTAGGCATACAAAAATGTATACAACATGAATTTTAGGACTACAAAGGTGTACAAAACATGAAGTTTAGGATTACAAAGGTGTACACAATATGAATTTTAAGGATACAATAGTGTACACAACATTAAGTTAAGATGTACAAAAGTACACCACTATGGTATTTATCCCTAAACCTCTAAAATATTATGGCATATACCTAAAATTCTGTAAGTTATAATATATTAAGGCATATACGCTAGACCTTTAATATACTATGATATATGCATTTAATATAACACATGCTTTTGTTTTTTGAACAGTGTATGCTATATATTTAAATTCATTTTTAGTGGATTAGAGGTTGTTTTAGTTTAATTAACATGAGGATCAAAGAAAATCGATTTAATGAAACATCATAAACTTGTGAACATGGAAAGAGAAGCAATTTGATGAAACATAATAAACATAATAACAAAGTCTCTAATTTAATCTATTGCAATTTGATATAATGCACTTTTTTTCTTAGACTATCACAAAATTAAAGTATTATCTTAAAGTAATTTTTTTTGCAAGTAAATTATATATAATTATTGTTTCTAAAAATAGTTATATTTATAAATAATTCTTTGCAATATTTATATTTATATAATAATATTTACATTTATATAATTATATTTACATTTATATTTGTAATTATATTGTTTAAATTGCAATATCTTACAACAAAACTACATAGTTTTGAAACTAAGTTTAATGACTTAGTCATCCCATTTCCTACAGACT
>CAODLS011449589.1:7500-28477 GCA_948243855.1 Flueggea neowawraea | reverse complement strand
AAGAAGCCCATAATGTCTTTTTTTAAGATTTGGGGATGCGAAGCTTTTGTGAAAAGACAAGTTTCAGAAAAGTTAGCATCAAAATTTGATAAATGCATATTTGTGGGGTATCTAAAGGAAACAAGAGGATACTACTTCTATAACTGTTCTGAGAACAAAGTGTTTGTTGCTCGAACCAGTATCTTTTTATAAGAGCAATTTATTTCCAAAGAAAATAGTGGGAGTAAAGTACTCATAGAGGAAATAAGAGAACCACAAGTAGCCACTGAAGATGGAATAGAGATTCAAGATGACTCACAAGGAGTTATAGAGTCTGAATCTGTAACACAAGGCCCAATAAGGTCTGGTAGGACTCGTCACGAGCCTGAGAGATATGGATTTCTTATAACTTACGATAAGCGAATTGTTCTTGTAAACCATAACGAACCTACAGCCTACAAAGATACGATTGTAGATCCAAATTCTACAAAATGGCTTGAAGCCATGGACTCAATAATGCAATCTATGTATGACAACCAAGATTGGAACTTGGTGGATTCACCAGATGGAGCCAAGGTTATTGATTGTAAATGGATTTACAAGATAAAAGCCGATGGGATCTTCAAAGCAAGACTTATTGCAAAAGGTTTCAAACAAACTCATGGTATTGACTATGATGAAACATTTTCACCAGTTGGCATGCTTAAATCCATTAGAATTTTTCTTGCCATATCATCATATTATGACTATGAGATATGGCAAATGCATGTCAAAACAGCTTTCCTAAATGGAAATCTCCTTGAAGATGTGTACATTACACAACCCGATGGTTTTGTTGATCTCAAGAATTCTAAAAGGGTATGCAAGCTTCAAAAATCCATTTATGGATTGAAGCTAGCATCTCGAAGTTGGCATCTTCATTTGATGAAGTAGACAAAGAGTTTGGATTCTTCAAGAATGAAGATGAGCCTTGTGTATACAAGAAGGTTAGTGTGAGTTCAATAGTGTTCTTAGTATTGTATGTTGACGACATCTTGATAATTGGAAATGACATTCCAACGTTGCAAAGTGTCAAGACTTGGTTTAGAAAATGTTTCGCAATGAAAGACTTAGGTGAAGACTCACGTATCCTAGGGATACAACTCCATAGAGATAGATCTAAAAGGCTAATTGGACTAAGTCAAAGTGTGTACATTGATAAGGTGCTAAAGAGGTTTAGCATGCTTAATTCCAAGAAAGGAATGATTTCCATGGTTCTTGGAAAACCATTAAGCAAGGCTGGTTGTCCTTCAACAAGACATGCCAGATATTATATGAGTAGGATTTCATATGTTTCTGTAATTGGATCCATCATGTATGACATGCTTTGTACACATCCTGATGTCGCATATACTCTAAGCATGACTAGTAGATTCCAATCCGATCCAAGTGAAAGTCACTGGACCACAATCAAGAATATCCTTAAGTACTTGAGAATAACTAAGAATGTTTTCTTGGTCTACGGAGGACAAGAAGGGGAACTAGTCCTAAATGGTTACACTGATGCAAGTTTTCAGTCTGACCATGATGACTTCAAATTGCATTATGGTTATGTGTTTTGTTTGAATGGAGGTGTAGTCGGTTGCAGAAGCTCTAAGCAAGACACTGTGTCCGATTCTACTACAGAGTCTGAGTACATAGCTGCGTCAGATGCAGTAAAGGAAGCTGTTTGACTCAAGAAGTTCATTACTGGTTTGGATGTTGTCCCAAGCATTGCAAATCCAGTAGAATTATTTTGTGACAACAATGGGGCCATTGCTCAAGCCAAGGAGCCTAGATCACATCAAAGAACCAAACACATACTTAGGCGTTTTCACCTCATTCGATAGATAGTCAAAAGAGGAGATGTCAAGATATGCAGAGTAGACACCAATAAGAATGTGGCAGACCGTTTGACAAAGGCTCTACCAGAACCGAAACATGAAAGACACATCAGGTCTTTAGGTATTAGGTTCGTTCCTAATTGAGACTAGTGCAAGTGGGAGACTATTAGTTTTGTGCCCTAGCCCAATCATGTATACATTTTCATTTGCTTTATTTAATAAATAAGCATTTTATTTCTATGAAATATTATTTTTTTATGAAGATAAAACTCCATGAATAGTTTATTCTACCTTATGTCGTCAAGTACATGACATGATAGTAAAACCATAAGGATAAAAGGAATATTATTCTAAATGTCCCTAATCGATCATTATCATGGAATGATAATGAATTAAGATTAATATGTTTCTAAGTAGATAATCACATTTTAATGATTATGTATATAAGATATCAACTTAAAACATAGATACATGTTGGGGAACATGTATCAGATTGGCCCGCTATGAAAGCTCTTCGTGGATTGTTCTCACAAAGAAGCTTTAATGCAGTGGTGATGTTTGAGTCCTCTAACTGAAACTCACCATCGACTCCTACATGAGGAATCACATGTTTTGACTTAATAAAACATTATCCGTAATAGGGTAACAATAAAGGCTATGATTGGATATGTCATGAATCATGTAGAGGAGTGATAGTGAGAGAGATGGATTTGTTTCTCCAATGAAGTGTGATATCTCTTGGCCACTTGATGAGTAGAATTGATGGAATGTATGCATACTCGAATAAATTGATAAAAGGTTTTATCAATGCCATTCGTCATATCAATATACTTGAGATCAAGAAATATGCTAAGTAATGTAAGGTTGACATATGACCATGCCTTATGCTTAGATGAGATATCATAAGACAAAAGGATCGAATATCAGACTGTGAAAAGTTAACTCGGATCACCGACATCCACTCGATTTTGGGTTGCCATAATGTATTACTAGATACCGCTTATGCACTTTGGGCCCAAAGGTTTGGGACAAAGGCCAATTGCCAATTTCAAGTGGGCCTATTGGGTCACACACAAGAACTAACTGGATTGGTTACTAAGGTTCTCTCTTTTGTGATTGAATTATTAAGATGATTAATTTGATTAATCAATAATAATTCAGGGTTTTATGATTTATGTGTTAAATAAGATTTAATACATAGTCCATCAATGTAATGGGCTTTTAATATAAATCACTAATTATCATAGTTATGGGTAGTTAATTATGTGTGACATAATTCGACCCATATGAGTGGTTTATTATATGATAATGTATCATATAATTAAAATTCCAATAATATTAATGAAAACCATTAAAAGTTTGGCACAATCTAACCTAAATAGGAGGGAGAAAATTTGGCATCTAAACCTAAAAAGGGAGGATGAATTTCGGCTCCACACTTCTATTTTTTAGGAATCACTTTCCTTGTGTGACAAGGAGAATTTCGGAACATACACTTACTAATTAGGAGTCCATGACTGATTGGGAGGTTTTATAAACCCTAATTTGTATGTGACTATTAATCAAGAAGTGTTTATTCTTGTAGGACAAGAATGGCAAACCCTATTATGACTAGGAAGGAAAATTCGGCACACATCTTCCTGTATTGGAAGAAGCCGAATTCTTGGAGGATAAGGAAAGAGGAATTTTGGCCTCCTTTGCTACCTATTTAGGCCTCCTCATATGCCTATAAATAAGGTGCATTCCTTTCTATTCCTCTCATGTCTAGGCCGAATTAGTGAGTGTTACTTTGAAAGAGAGAAAATTATTTGTGAGCTTTTAGAATAAAGATTCTAAAAAAGTGCTAGTGCACTCCTCCAATCCAAAGAAGAAAGTTTGTTCGTGTGGAAACCTCTAGACATGTTCGCGCAAAGGCAATGTGAGACAAAGGGTGTTTCGAGTTTATACTAAAAGGTACACTAACATTCCATCCTATCGAACATAAAAGAGCTTTGGTTCTAAGGTAGATCTTCTAACCCTAATTGTATATGTTGATATGCATGGATCCTTGGTGGAATTCTTGATGAAATTTTTTGTTATTTTTGTTGCGTTTTATGCTTATGAATGTCACTAAGTGGTCCTGAATTCCAATAATAACCTCTTCTAGCACTTGAACTAAAAGGTCTACATACATCAGTATGTATTAAGCCTTAAGCCTAATAGATCATTGGCTCTTTCATCTTTGTGTATAAAAGGACTCTTTTTCATTTTGCCTAACAAGCAAGATTTGCATGTATCATATGATTCAAAATCAAATGAGTCAAGTAATCCATCTTTATGAAGTTTTGAGATGTATTTCTCACTTGCATGGCCCAAACAACAATGCCAAAAGTAGGTTTGATTCAAATCACTTGATTTTCACCTTTTATTTATGTTATAGATGGGCTTGTTTTGTTCCAAGTTTAAGACATAGAGACCATAAGATAGGGTAGCATCACTATAAAGTATGTCCCCCTGATGGATGGAAAGATTATTATTCTCAATAATAAAATGAAATCCATCATTGTCTAAACAAGAAACGGAAATGATGTTCTTACTCATAGTAGGAACACAATAACAATTTAATAATTGTAAAAGAAGTCCACTAGGCAAAGTCAAACAATAAGTTCCTACGACTAATGTAACAACTCTTGCTCCATTGCCCACTCATAGGTCCAATTCGCCTTTCATCAATGTTCTACTATTTCTCAACTCTTTTAAGCTCCACATCCAGTATCAAATACCTATGAGGACTTAGTAGACATATCGATTTCTATAACAAAAACACCTAAAGTAGAAGTCTCGCTTCCCTTCTTCATTAGCTCTTCCAAGTAGAGTTTGCAATTTTCTCTTCCAATGTCCAGTATCATGGCAGTGGAAACAAATTCCCTCTTTTGGTTCATTTATCTTTGGCATAGGCTTGGACTAGGATTTCTCTTTGCCCTTGCCAACACCCTTTGGCTTAGCCTTGCCTTTGCCCTTTCCCTTTTGAACCACAAAAATGTCATCGGTTTTTGGTTGCCAAGAATCTTTCTTGATAGGCTTGCTCTTTGAACATTTCCTTGAGATGCCTCGTTATGTCAATTGCCTCTATAGCTTCAAATCAAATTCGCAATCATAGTATCAAGCATGTGACAATCGTTGAGTCATTTATATGCTTCTTATAAGCATCCTTTTGTGCTCGAGGGGCATTGAGTGCGAGTTCATTGGGAATCTCTGTATCTAGGACATACCTCTTCCTTTCTTTGCTTAAGAAAAATTCTTAAGTTTTGAGACCAATCAAGGAAGTTTAGTCCCAACCAATTTCTCCTTCTCAAGGATCTATCGCAATGTAAAGGTTGATGTGTTGTTGTTTGTTGCCATTATATCTACTTACAAAATATGCAAAGTTTTAATAAGAGATCTTTGAAAAACTCCCACTAAATTTAACATCCCTAAAGTTAAAATAAGTAGTGGGTACAAGATCCATATTTCACTCAAAGTTAAGTCAGCTGAGGTAGTCCTTAACCTTAGCTATTTAGGTAGAAAACTCTTTTCAATTATATCATATATAACTCTTGTATTTCTAGGGATTTTGACATCTTGTGCATCGACATTTAAATCCCTTTTATACCCTAGGCCTAAAAATGTTTTCACAGCCATGTTAAGTGAAACCATAACCAAAATGTAGATAATCATTATCTACCTATGCCTCACCAAGGTAATCAGGTGCACCATGCAGAGGCAGAAACTACAACACCGATGAACAAAGCCTTGATAGATATTGATTATGGAAGGCATTTTCTTGACTTACCATTTGTAGGGATTAGGTTTGTTTGTGGGATAAAACATACATTCATACAATCATGGTATATATGCATCACATGTATATATATAGCATAATTTAAATGTGTCATGTTAAAGCCCAAATCTAAGTTGATCTTCACAAGCCAATGTGAAAGACCAGGGTTAACCTATGGTGGTCTTCGATCTTCATCACAACGGACGACCTCGATCTTCTTTAACAAACAATATATATATTTCTATACTAACCTGTTCTAAAAGAAATAGGTATATTCGCCAAAAATGACACCAGGTCGTATTTAAAATAAGCACATTTAGCCAACCCGTACAAAACTTAAAATCAATCACCTGGGTTAATTGGGCTTTTTCATGCACCATGCATATTGAATCATCATTCAACACAATCATAATCCAATTATGATAACAAACATTTAATCAAAAACTATATTGATTAAGCGCTGGGTGTGTCTAAGCGATTTTCACAAACCGGTTGCGAATGAGGCTTATAATTTGCATTGCTCATGAAACGAGATGATAATTTTAAAACTCCAATATGTATTAATTTCATTAATACATGAATCTCATAATCTCATTATGATTCAGCTCATTTATAATCTCATTATAAAAACTGCATAAACGAAACCTAATTGGCTTTCTAAGTGAATCTTAACATTCTATGCAAGTTCAACATTCTGTTTGGCCTTTAAATATATAAAACCATTTTTATCTTGCTAAATTAAACCCTAAACAAGTGTTATTAATTTAGCAACAACATAATAACAAGGCCGAATAGATCAAACATATCAATTTATATCATATATAAAAGGAATTGTTTATGTTGATGGTGCAAGTGACTCTTATACCACTATTGGAATTCCTGACATTCATAAGCATACAATGCAGTGGAAATAAAAAAAATAGACCTAGAATTCCACCAAGGATCCATGAACATGAACATACATAATTAGGGTTAGTAGATCTACCTTAGATCCAAAGCTTGAATGTTTGATCGTATGATGTGTTGGTGTAGCTTTTAGTATTCAAAAATTTGAACCATCTTTATCTTCATGTTGCTTTGTGCGAATGTCTCTAGAGGTATCCATACAAATGAACTTTCTTCGAATTACTTAGAGCCTCAAGCTGAATGGCCAATGTTGTCACTGCATCCACTCCATACACCCTTGCTGGTTTCACTAGCTTAGAACGTGTTGTGTGCCATTGGTAGTTGTTCATAGCCATCTCCTCAATTAACTCCTGTGCAGCCTCTAGTGTCTTATTGTTCAGGGTACCTCATGCTGCAACATCAATCATCTGTCTAATCCCATGGTTCAAACCATTGTAAAATGTTTGAACTTGTAGCCAACTCAGTAACACATGATGCGAACATCTCCTTAACAACTCATTGAACCTCTCTCATGTATCATAGAGAGACTTAGACTCAATATGTGCATAAGACGAGATGTCATTGCTCAGCTTTGCAGTCTTGGCAGGTGGGAAGTATTTCAGCAAGAACTTCTCTGCCATCTAATCTCAAGTAGTTATTGAACCCTCGGTAAAGAATTTAACCATTGCTTTGCTCTTCCTTTTAGTGAGAAAGGGAACAATCTCAACCTTATTGCATCATTGGTGGCCCCATTGATCTTGAATGTATCACAGATCTCCAGAAAGTTGGCCAAATGAACATTCAAGTCCTCATCTTACAACCCCTCAAATTGAACAAGTTGTTGCACCACATCTGGTCTCACAATGCTAGACTCAGTGCTTGTCAAGTTCGGCCTAGTATAATCTGACATAGTCATCGGCTGAAATGCGGATTGGCCTGAACAACCCTGCCAGGAGGTTGTTCTCTCGGAAGTTGATTATCACCCTCCATTGCTTCCCTTTCCATGTTTATCTCCTCTGCTCTTTCTCTGAGCCTATATCTCAGGTTTTGTAGTGTTGTTCATTCAACCTCAGGCTCTGCTTCGATTAACCCAGAAGGGTTTCCTCGGGTCATAAACTAACACAAACCTGAAGAAAACAAACACAAACAAACCATGGCGTAATTCCAAAAAGATAGACAAAAGAAAATACGAAAAGAAACAATGAAGTACGAAAAATTGAAATAATAAAATAAAATAAAACAAAAGAATAAATGGCTAGATTAATACAGTGCAAGGTTTCCTAATATCCTAGTCCCCGACAATGGCGCCAAAAACTTGGTAAGCTCTTCAGCCTACACCTGACGACTAAGGTAATTATACCTATCGCCTATAGCTAGTGGACCCTCGAGTACCGAGTGTTGTATCCCACAGAGACTGCGATTATTAGTTACTCGCTCTACCTCTATTACCTAGTCGGCAAATTAATCGATTTAGAACAAATAGAATGAATGGAATTTAGCTCAAAAGCCAACACACTCAATCAAAGGACAGAACAATTAATGCAAAATGGCACCTAAATGTAGAATCCCCTAGACCGAATTAAGTGACAGTAACTTGTTATTCAGACAATTATTCAGGCAATTGGACCGTGGAAATTCTTAAGGTATGTTAACCTCTCTCTCGAGTTAGCTAACACCTAGCGACTAGGTTGATTAATGGGAATCTCTTCCTAAATTAAAACCCCTATCGTTGCTTTATCGAATTATGAATTTTGCTATTAGGTTTGACCCTAATCCAAAGGATTTATGTCGACCTATCTCTAGGTTTGCGTGAAACTCCTCTCAATTATGAATGTTCAATTGCACACAGAATCTCTCAATTGCACATACATGAAACAATATTGGAATCGATAGACTAGCAGTAATCAACTCACAATAAGCAATATAAATCATAATTGAGTCGCAATTCAATAATTCAACTAAATGAATAACAAAATCGCAACAATCACATAATCTATCTAGGGTTCATCACATCTAAATGCACAATGAAATCAGTTCATAACTATAGAGAGATAAACAACAAAATCAAAGAGAAATCTAGAGAGAGAAGGAAAACACATGACGAATCCTCCAATTCTTCACGAAATCCCTTCATTCTTGATGTCAATTGAGTTCTCCTTTTGTTTCCCACGTTCTATGACCTTCAATGGCTGTGTTTTTGTGTCCTAAAGTCGGTTCCCCCTCTTCCAATGCCGAAACCCACTTAAATAGGTGAAATAGGGCGTCTGGGTTAAGATGGTCGTGCCCACCATGCTTCCATCCATGTGCAGCAAAAAACACTCAAAATCGTGGCTTCCATAAGACACGAACACGACTTTCCGTCTGTGTATGACCCCCTCTTGTACGTGTCCATCTCACTTTTTTCGTGTTCGAATTTTTTAACATTCCAGTATATCACACAATCCTCACTACGGTCGTAGAAGTGTCCGTGCTTAAGGACACGGTCGTGGATGGCGTTCTTCCATTCGTGGAACGACTTAAGGCTCCATTTTGCATACAATTGATGGCCCACTGCCATGTCACATCTGTGGGGGATTGGATGATGACCGTGTGGCACCTTAAACACCTCAGAAATCCTCAGTCAAGCTTCGTTTTGGCTTACTTTAGTTCGATTCTGTTGAAGTATCATCAATTGACCTGAAAAACACAATATAAAGTATAAAAGTAACAAAACTTATGACAAACGCTCAATTCATATTCAAAACAATATAAACTTAACCATATAAAAATGTATAAATAGGTGTTTATCATATAACAAATGACATTGATAAACCCCTTTATCAATTCATTCGAGTAAGCATATATTCTATCAATCCTACTCATCAAGTGGCCAAGAGATACCACTCTTTATAATAGAAACAAATTCATCACTCGCACTATCACTCTTCTACAAGATTCATGACATATATAATCATAGCCTTTATTATTACCCTGTTACGGATAACGTTTGACTAAGTCAAAATATGTGATTTCTCATGTAGAGTCGATAGTGAGTTTTAGTCAGAGGACTCCAATATCAGCACTGCATGAAAGTTACTTTGTGACATTCATAGTGGGCCAGTCCAATACATGTTCCCCAACATGTATCTATGTTCTAAGCGATATCTCATATCCATAATCAGTCAAACGTGGTTATCCACTTAGCAACATACTAACCTTAATTTATTATCATTCCCATGATAATAATCAACTAAGGACATTCAGAATAGTATTCCTTTTATCCTTATGGTTTTACTAACAAGTCACACACTTGATGGCATAAGGAAGAATAAACTATTCATAGAATTTTATCTTCATAAAACATATAATATTTCATATAAATGAAATGCCTCTTTATTAAATAATCCAAATGACAATGTATACATGATTGGACTAGGGCATAAAACTAATACTTATATCAAAAGACAAGGAGGTCTAGACTTCAGCTAAGCACGCAAAAAAATTATCAAAGAATGTAGATGTGAAATAGAAGCTAACTGGTTTTAACTTAAGAAATCTAGGCATGTAGAGCCTATGCAGTGCATGTAGTCAGGATTCATGCTTAAAGCGATAAAATTGTGAAGAAGTCTCACAGATCAAAACAAAGGCACATACATATGCTCATTCAATACATACAGAAGAGTAAAGGTGACACATTTACACCTATATGAATAATGCACGTTATTAGTAGTCAATGCACGTAAAGGGGGTAAGGTTAGGAACTAACAAAGCCATTATACACTCTTCGGGAATTCAATTTTGAATATTCTCTAACAAGCTGACGTCGAAAGTCAAAGGACATAAATCTAGAAGCCAATGCATGCGGAAAATGTTTTAAGCATGTAGATGCTTCATTTTAAAAGGCAGTGACTACTAGAGTCTAGGCAAGGTACACAAATGGGAGAAAAATGCATGCTAAACTCTGATGGCTTAACAAATTATGCACTTAGAAGTTTGTCTAAGCATGTAGTGAAAGGTGATGTAACTAAAAATCGTATTTTTACTTTGAATCACAATGGGTACTTTGGGATTAACAATGGTTGTATTTTGAAGAGTGGCTATAAATAGATGTCTCCAGAACTAAAAAGAGTAAGAACTTTACTGAGAGTGTGCCAAAGCTTTGCTAGTTTGTAATTTGATTTTCTTTCTCTTCAAGTTCTTGCTTTATTTACATACCATCTGAGCTTTGTCTTGCAATTTGTTTATTTGGGTTGGTATGTAATTTAATTTCTAAGTTGGAAATCCATTTGTAATCAAGCTTAGGTGTTAAGCTTAAAGGGTGGTATAGGTTTTCTTGATTGTCCTTGGTAAAAGCAAGAAAGTTGTGGATTGCTTGTTGTTTGCCTGAAAACAAGGTGTAAGAATATTGCTTGTGAACCTGCAAAACAAATAGTGTAAAAGCATCCCTCCACTTACTAAGTAAGGAGTTGTTAGTATATTCAAACTCTCACGTGCGCTTAATAAATGGACGTAGGTCAATGAGGACCTAACTACTATAAATCCAGGCTATTGTTCTTTAAAATCTTCATCTCTTTAATTTACTTTAGATTTATATTTATTGGATTGAAGGTTTTCTCAAAAGATTTTTCAAGCATATTGAGTTTTACTTAAAAAGGTTTTAAATTTCTATTGATAATCCTATTCACCTTGCTTTGAGTTCAAAGCTAAGTGCTCAAAATCTAATGTTTAACAACCTTGAGTTCAAGATCCACAGATGTATATAGAGATCAAGGATTATCAATTAATTGGGGTCCTTTCTTTAATGGCAACGACTACATCTATTGCAAGACACGTATGATGGTCTTTCCCAAGTCGGAGAGTATAGACATGTGCGAAGTTGTTAAAGATAGTCCTTATATGCCCAAGAAAGTGTTGGATGGAGTCCAAACATTCAAGCCCAAGGAAGAGTGGGATGAGCATGATAAAAGAATGGAGTGTTTTAACAACAAAGCCATGCACATTCTCTTTTGTGCCCCAAGCAAGACTCAATTCAACAAAGTCCTGCAATGCCAAACTTCATACGAGATTTGGAGGACTTTGGAGATTAACTATGAGGGTACTCCTCAAGTCAAAAAAGAACAAGATGTCTTTGTTGGTCCATAAATATAAGCTCTTCAAGATGAAAGAAGGAGAGACCATTCAACAGATTTTTGATAGATTTAATCATATTGTTAATGGTCTAAAGGCTTTTGGAAAGACTTATACCAATTCAAAATTGGTGAGGAAAATTTTGAGATAGCTACCTAAATCTTGGTCTCCTATAAAAAAATGATATCCAATATGCTAAAAATCTCTCTACACTTCCATTAGAGGAGTTGTTTGGTTCTCTACTCACTCATGAAATGAGTATGAGGGAGGAAGAAGAAGATGGCTCTAGATATGAAAAGATGAAAGGTGTGGCTCTCAAATCCTCTAAGGTGATTGAAGAATCCAAAGATCAAGAAAGTGAAGATGAGGAAATAGCCATGTATGTTAAAAGATTCAAGAAGTTCCTAAAGAGGATGAAATTTGGCAAAAGAAACAAGGAGCAATCATCTAAATATGATGGGAAGAAAGAATTTAAGAGAGACAACACAATTACTTGCTACAAATGCACAAGCTGGGACACATGAAGCAAGAGTATCCTTTACTCAAGAAATTCTCAAAATTTGCCAAGAAGAAAGGCAAAGCTATGAAAGCTACATGAGTGACAGTGACTCAAGTTTCGATGAGGATGAATAAATTGAGGAGATGACCAACTTGTGTTTGATGGCTATAGAAGATGAAGATTCTAGTGACAATGACAATGAGGTATATGATTCTTACACTTTTGATGAGCTTCATGATGCATTTGATAATTTGCATGATGAATTTAAGAAACTGGATGCTAAATGTGTTTCCTTAAAAAAGAGTTTTGTTTATCTTAAGGCTAAAGTGAATGATTTGAAAAAGGAAAAGGATTTTTTGCTAACTGAGAACTTGCTTTTAAGGAAAAATATTGATGAGTTTTCCTCTATTGCCTTTTAGCTTACTAAAGGCAAAGAAAACCTTGAGAAACTGCTTTGTTCTCAAAGGCAATCTTTGTCTAAACATGGCTTAGGCTACAACACACTCACCTCTAGCAAATCTTCCAAAACTACTTTTGTAAAAATGGCACCATAGTTGATAATGCTTGTAACTTTTGTGGTAGACATGGACAAATTGCATACACTTGTCACTGGAGGTTATCTAGGAGGGTTGGGATAAAGAAGATTTCGGTTCCAAAAGGAACAATCTTACCCAAACTAGTAAGAACTAACCTACAAGGACCCAAGAAAATTTGGGTACCAAAATCAATGGTTTGATGTGTCTTTGTAGGTATGCTTGAGAGAAAAAGCCAAGAAGAATGTTGGTATTTGGATAGTGGATGTTCTTATCATATGACCGATGACCAAGCTATGTTCACTTATATTACTCCAAAAAATGGTGACTATGATACTTTTGGAGATAATGCAAAAGGTAAGATAATTGGTAAAAGCAAAGTAGGTAAGGATCCAATCCCAGCTATTGATAATGTGTTACTTATTGATGGTATGAAACACTATCTTTTAAGTATTATCCAATTTTGTGATAGGATTGTAAGGTTGTGTTTGAGCCTCTTAAATGTGTTGTTTATGATTATGATGATAATGTGTTATTTGTTGGTGCTATACATGATAATATTTATATAGTTTACTTGTCAGATTCTAATTCCTTCAATGAAAAATGCCTTGCGGTTGCAAATAATGACACTTGGTTATGGCGCAGGAGGCTAGGTCATACTAGTATGCATAAAAACTCTAAATTGAGCAAGCATAATTTAGTCAAAGGATTGCCTAATCTCAAATTTGAGAAAGATTTAATTTGTGACACATGTGTTAAGGGTAAACACTCTAGGTCTTCATTTCATAGCAAAAACATCATTTCTACATCTAGGGCATTAGAAATGTTGCATGTAGACTTATTTGGTCCCATTAGCACCTTGAGTCTAGGAGGTAAAGCATAGTATTTTGTCATTGTAGATGATTTTTCTAGATTCACATGAGTGTTTTTTCTTGCACATAAGAATGAATCATCTCATGCATTTGTATCATATAGCTAGAAGGTTCAAAATGAAAAGGGTTATTCTATCACTTGTATGAGGAGTGACAAAGGAGGTGAATTAACATATGAGCCATTTGAGTCATTTTGTGAGGAGCATGGAATTGAGCACAACTTTTCTGGTCTAAGGATCCCTCAACAAAATAGAGTTCTTGAGAGGAAGAATAGGACTTTATGAGAAATGGCTTGGACCATGCTTACTGAAAACAACCTCCCCAGATAATTTTGGGTTGAAGCGGTCAATACTACTCTCTATGTAGTAAATAGGGCTTATGTGCAATCCATACTCAACAAGACTCCTTATGAGTTGTAAAAAGGAAGGAAGCCCAACATCTCATATTTCCATGCTTTTGGTTTTAAGTGCTTTATTCACAAAAATAGGAAAGATACTTTAGGAAAATTTGATGCCAAATCCGATGAGGGTATCTTTTTTGGATATTCATCTTCAAGCAAAGCATTTAGAGTCTTTAAAAAAAGACTAGAAAAGATTGAAGAGCATGTACATGTCATATTTGATAAGACTAACAATGTTTTGCCTACTGTTGATGATGATCATGATGTTAGCTTAAGTATTGATGAAAAGATTGAGGAACTCAAAATCAATGACCAAACGAAAAACTCATCAAAACCTATTAAAAATAAACCTAAGGATGTGCAATACACAAAACTTCCCAAGGAGTGAAACTATGCTAGAGATCATCCAAAGGAGTTCATCATTAGAAATACATCCAAAAGAGTAACAACTCTATCCAAATTACATCATATGGAAAACTTTGCATTCATCTCTCAAATTGTCCCCAAGAACATCAAATAAGCATTAGATGATGAGTATTGGGTGTCATCAATGCAAGAAGAGCTAAACGAAATTGAGAGGAGTCAAGTTTGGAAATGGGTTCCTAGACCGAATGGGTTCAATATAATAGGTACCAAGTGGAGCCAAATGAATGTTCAAAGTGCATTTCTTAATGGTTTTATCAAAGAAGAGGTTTATGTTGAACAAACCCCTGGTTTTGAAGATCTCCATTTTTCAAACCATGTTTTTAAATTGAGAAAGGCTCTCTATAGATTGAAACAAGCTCCTAGAGCTTGGTATGAAAGATTGAACCAATATATTTTGGACAATGGTTTTTCAAGAGGAAAGGTAGATAACATTGTGTTTTTCGAAACCAAGCATGATGTTTTTGTTGGCTCAAATATATTTGATGACATTATATTTAGTGCTACTAATGAGTGTTCGTGTGAGAATTATTTTGAGTTAATGCAAAAAGAGTTTGAAATGAGCATGTTGGGAGAATTGAACGTTTTGTTGGACTTCAAATCAAGAAAATTGAGGATGGGATTAGACATGGCTATTATTGAACCGGACCAGCCAAAACCGAAACCACAACTGGCCGACATGGAACTGGCCGAACCGTCCCCCATGCAGTTCGGTTCAGGTTCAATATTTTAGAAAACAGTGAAACCCCCGATTAACTGGCGGTTCCTAATCCAAAAACCGTGCGTGGGCCGCAACCCATGTTATGACCATTGCCAATGGTGCAATTTTGGACCGTTGGCAACAATCAAATGGGTCCAATGGTCCTTTTGACCATTTGATCCCTTTTCATTTTTTTAATTAATTCCTCACTATAAATAGATTAGTTCTCCCTTTCAAATGTCTCACATCAATTCTCTACCATTTTATTCTCTCTCAAAATTCTTTCGTTCAATTTAATCTCAAAATTCTCACTTTTTTTACTATATTTATTCTTAGAAATACAAAAAAATAATTATTGTTACTATATTTTTTATTATAATAATTTTTCATTATTGACATTGTTATATTTTTGCATTGTCATACATTTTTAAAATTAATTTTTTGTTGATCATTTTTCATATTTAGTCAAAAAAATGGAAATTGAAGATAGAAATTTTGAAAATGTTGAGATGAATGCATATTTTCAAATTCAAAAGAGTGAAACTCAACCACCTCCCATACAAGAGAGATGTGCCAAAATATCGAATTCTGACATTTTCAAGATTCATTTTAAGAAGACGTCAAAAGGAGATGGTAAGTTTGACATTTCTTGTAATTATTGTATTTAGGTTTACAAATTCAAACATGCAGGTGGATATGGCACTTTCACCCACTATTTGCAAACGAAACACCCACTCAAGGTTGGATTGCGTACGATCAAACTCAACTTACCGGGTTTGCTTCTTCTTCTAACTCTCCTCAATTATTTCATTACAATGAAGCTAATTGTGGATCTGGATTAGCAGAAATGGTAGCTATTGATCATTTGTCTTTTAGTTTTGGTGAAAAATTAGGTTTCACTCGATTTTGTAAAACAATTGTTAATACTAGTTTTAAGTCAATTCCTAGAAATACTGTGAAAAGAAATTTGTTAAAATAGCATATAAAATCAAAAATTTATTTGATAAAATATTTTCAAAGCAACGACATTTATGTTTCTATATGTGGTGATATTTGGAGCAACCATTGGCAATCTCATTCATACATGGGTATAACTTGTCATTAGGTTGATGAAGATGATACTTTACAGAAAAAGAATTATTGCATATCATTGTTTTGATGATAATGATAGTGCTCAAAATATTTGTAAAATAATACTTAGTATTTTAAAAGAATATAGATTAGTTAATAGAATTTTTTCGATTTCCTTTGATAATGCATCGGCTAATAATGCTTTTATTACTGAATTGAAAAGCATTTGTCAACCAAATTTTAGGAAAAGATTGTTTCATGTTATATGTGCATGTCATGTTTTAAATTTATGTATTCAAGATGGTATTAGAGTACTTGACATTTTTTTAGAACCAATTAGAAATGTTATTTCTAATATTTGGGTACGCCCTCAAGTTACAAAAGCATGGTTAAACTTTTGCACCAACAATGTTAAAACCCCAAAATATTTGTCAAAAGATGTTCCTACTCATTGGAATTTTACTTTTAAATTACTTAATCAATCCTTTGAATATAAAGATTTATTGTATTCTTTTGCATCATCTAATATTCCACAATACAATATTTTTCCACAAATGTCGAATGTTTGTAGTTCAATTTTTAAAATTTATGAGTTTTTAATGATGCTTTTCATATATTTAGTAGTGTCTATAAACCAACTTCGCATCTATTTTTAGTAGAAGCAATGAATGTGGCCAGTGTATTAATGGAAGGAATGAAGGTTGAAGAAATTAGTTATGGCATTTTAGAAATGAAAAACAAATGGTTTCGTTATTATAAATTTATTCCTAAAATTTATCTTGTTACTATGGTATTTGATCCTAGATGTAAATTTGATGGTTTTAATTGAATGTTTGGAAAGATATTATAAATTGCTAGCATTACATGGTGATGAAGACATTGACGTTTCTTATCTAATTTCTAAGCTAAGACATTTGTACAATGAATTGTGTGAAGCAGATACTCTTCCTTCTACTAGTGGAGACATTTCTTCTAACATTTCGCCTTCCTCTTCTTCCCAACAATTTGTCAAATATGGCCACCAATTTTTACATGAAAGGAGGAAGAAATCTAGATCGAGCTCACATTTGGAGCTTGATACTTATATAACCACAGTTTTTGAGTTTCGTGATGATGCATATTTTCAAATTTTGGAGTGATGGAAAAGGTGTAAGGTGACATTTCCAACTCTAGCGATTATTGCAAAACAACTTCTTGCAGTTCTACCCTCAACTGTAGTTGTTGAACAAACACTTAGTAATGGAGGCAACATTTTGGACAAAAGAAGATCAAGATTGGCTCTCAAATCATTGGAAGCTAAAGTTGTTCTCAATGATTGGGAAAGAGCCAACATGCAAAGTCAAGAAGAATTTTTACATTCATCACCATCTGACGAATGGGTTAATGATGGTGACTTCTGACTCCAAAAAAGATAATTAGGTAAGTGGGGTCTAATTATATCAAGATAAGTAAGGAAACTATGTGAGCTTTGATTCCTCTAAACCCCGAGATGATACGTAGGCAACTTAATATAATAAAGTCCAAGCCCATTTTTTATTTTTTATTTTTCACATTTGTAAAAATTAATTACTTGTATTCCTTATTTGTTTTAATTATTTTTTGATGAAGTTAAGTCCAAGCCCATTTTTTGTTTTTTATTTTTTACATTTGTAAAATTAATTACTTGTATTTCATATTTGTTTTAATTATTTGTTGATTAAATTAAGTCCAAGCCCATTTTTTATTTTTCAAATTTGTAAAAATTAATGACTTGTAATTGTATTACATATTTTTTTAATTATTTTTTAATGAAATTATTACTTAAATTCCTTCAATTTTTATTAGTGTTTTTCATTTAAAAAAGTGATAGAGAATATCTATATTCGCAATAACATTTAACAATTACAAACCAAAACCAAACCGAGCCAAACTGGGGCCAAAATTGAGTACAACAACATTCAAAAAATAAAAAATTCGGTTCGAACCAGAACCTGAACCGACGACCGAACCGGTCCAAATCGTTGACCAAACCACCAAAAACCTGAACTGGAACCGAACCACCCAGAACCGCCCGTGAGGATTTTGATTCATGTTCAATCCTTCCACAGAACTGAAACCATCGGTTCATAAACCAGAACTGGCAATTCTGGAATTGTGGCCACCACTAGATGGGATCTTAATTGATCAAGGCAAATATGTCAATGATCTCCTGAACAAATATGGAATAAAGAATGTCAAGTCATTGTCTACTCTAATGACCACAACCACAAAGCTCACCAAAGATGAAGGTGGTAAAGATGTGGATGAAAAGATTTATTGAGGTATGATTGGGTCACTTCTTTACTTAACCGCTAGTAGGCATGATATCATGTTTAGTGTATGCCTTTATGCTAGATTTCAATCATGTCACAAAGAGTCTCATCTAAAAGTTGTTAAAAGGATTTTTTTGGTACTTAATTGGAACTAAGAATGTTGGTTTATGGTACCCTAAACATGATAGCTTTGATCTTGTTGGCTATAGTGATGTGAATCACATCAGAAGTCAACTAGATAGGAAAAGCACATCTGGTATATGTCAATTCTTAGGTAGTGCACTTGTGTCTTGGTTTTCAAAGAAACAAAATTGTGATGCTCTATTAATTTCTAAATCTGAATATGTGGCAGTGGGTAGTTGTTTTGTACAAATTTTGTGGATAAAACAAAAACTTCTTGATTTTGGAATTGAGTTTTCAAAAAATCCCCATCAAGTGGGACAATACAAGTGCCATAAACATTTTTGAAAACCCAATTAAGCATTCGAGGACTAGGCATATAGATATCAAGCATCATTTCATTAGACATCATGTTCTCAAGGGTGATATTGAGCTTGAATTTGTTCCCACAAATGATTAAATGTATTTTGGCAAAACCCCTTGATGAAAAGACTTTTGTTTCTATTCGTAGATGCATTGGCATGTGTGATTTGAATGAGTTTTGATTGATTAAATATGCATAAATATATGTTCATATGGATTCATACATATACATCAAAGTGATCCATGTGGTAAAATGAAGCCACTAAGGTTGAAAAGGAAAAAATGAGCTAAGTTTTTGGTACAGAAGTTTACTATACGCATTATGGTATGTATAATGCACTTTATTATGGACTAAAGAGAATTTGGTTTATCAATTTTTGGACTCTGGGTACTTTCTGAAAGATGCCCAGTACGTAGATTGCCAAAAATGTTCACTGGAAAGTCTCTAAAACGGAGCTATGCACAGTGGATAAATACTATGTACTTTGTCGAGGATTGCATATTCTCTGGATATTAGGTATATCTAGTCTATGGGCTTTGACGATTGAATAACATACATAGATTTTTTGGGTGTTGCCACTAGTTCAAGTGTTGAAAGTGTATAGGCACTTAAAGCATAGACAAAGTACGTAGATTTTGAAGCAGAGCTACTGGATTTAGAATCATTAATTCTACAGACGTAGAAGGAATGCAACATACATAGAATGAGCCTTAATGGTACGCGTAGAATGGATAGTGCGCATAGTGGCCAAATGGAAAATGGCCATAAAGCACATAGAAGCTGGAGAAAGTACATTGATGCCATAAAGTCCATCTAAGTACGTAGATTGTTCCTGCTATGTACGCAAGTCATAACCTCCTACCAAAACAGCTTTTTTCATAACTTTGGAGCCTCGACTAAGTACGTAGTTGAGCAAATCAAAGTTCTTAGGTTTTCAGACTTATTTTTAATGTACGTAGACCATATCGGTATGCTCATAGGTGAGTCTTTATTTGTTTAAAAGTAGAAACCATCTTTTCCCTCTCATTTTTCAGATTCCTATTCTAAAATCCAAATTACTCCTACCTAGCCTTTCCCACCTAAATTGATACCTTTAAATCATTTCAATTGTTATATTTTCACCACTTTTACACAAATTCAACCCAAATAACTCTCAAATTTCACCTATTTCAAAAACCCTAACCCTCTTTCACGTACTTTTAAACCCTAATCTCTGTACGTAGCCATAAAATATTTGTTGAAAGAATGATGAAAAAGACTGAAAAGCTATTAAAAAGGGATCACGATGGAAAGAAATTGGAGAAGGATGACTCTTCAAAGGCTGTGAAAAGAGAAGTTCAAGGGGTCAAACTACTCAAACATAAGGTAATCTAGTTTCTCCGTCTAGAAGTGTGAGAAGGAGAACAAATGAAATTATTAAAGAGTTAGATTAAAAAATATTTGTCGATTTAGCTTCTGTAGACTGTTTAAGGTTTTAGAGAATGTTGATATATCAGATTCTAAGATGTTTGATTATCGGTCTTTCAAAGAGTATGGCATGGATTTGTTGAACCAGTTTTGGTTAACATATAAACTTCAAAATTTTGATTATTTAACAAAACAATTGAAAAAGTTAAGCTAGACACGTACTACAACCCTCTAAGCACATTGAAGGATGATCTTAATGCATTAAACCATGATCTATACACGTTGATCATGTTAGAGGCATTCTAAGATTCCAGAATTGACAATATGCGTATAGAAGAATATACAATGCACGTGGAATGGGTGTTATGCACGTAGAAGGCAGTGAAATGCGCATAAATGAGTTGTATTAGAAGAAAAAATAGTCGAAACTTATGATGTGTGCTTAGAACAAAGACCAATGCATGTAGTAAAGAAGAAGAAGAATCTATTGGTTTGAAGGTTGCGTTATACTACACACGATGAATATTGGTTTATGCACGTAGACATGATCGTGATGCAAACTGAAGAGGGATTATAAGGCAAGTCCAAGTCACATAATACACCGACAGAGTGCGCATAGAAGAGTAAAAGTGACATATTTGAGGAAGTCATTTTAGGCATGTAGAC
>CAODLS011449589.1:0-2500 GCA_948243855.1 Flueggea neowawraea | reverse complement strand
AAAATCAACCCAAGAATGTAATAGGTTTAGCACACCAACTCAAAAATAAGATTGCAAATAAATGGCTCAAATGGGTTAGAAGGTAGATAAGAGAGATAAATTGAATAGCATGTTTTGGCAAAGGTGTCTCTCTTCTCTTCTGATCTAGGGCGTCTATTTGTAGCCACTTGAAAGACTATAGTCGTTGGAGCCTCAAACTAGCCATTGTGAGAGAATATAAATTCTATACAGTAATGATGTCACCCTTCACTATGTACCTAGCCACCATCTACGTGCGTAGTACGATGATCCAACTGAGTTTTGTGTGTGTTGATAACAATTCTACGTGCATTGTGAAAACTCTAGTGGTATCGGCTTTGAGTGGATCATCATCTATGTGCTTTGATTTGCTTCTACGTCCGTGGACTCATTATCTATGTGTTTTGTTCCACATTATGCGTGCATTGATCTGAATTCTAGAGTATGCAATTTTTCACCCAGTGGCTTGCTACGTGCCTTGTTCCTCCTTCTACGTGCATAGTCATTTTTCAAAAGACTGCACCTTTGATTCTTCACGTGATTTGTGTCAGAGAATATTTAAATTCAAATTTCGAGTAGCGTATTGGCTTTGTCAGCTAGTTCAGCTCATTCTCATCTATGTTTGTTGCATTTTCTTCTACATGCATAGAATGTCTCTTCAAAGATTGCACCTTGTCTTTTCTACGCGCCTTACTTGCTGGCCAATGTTCCTTTGCCTTTACACAGTTTCTTTTTCATCAAGCTAAACCCACATCAATGTGCGTAGTGAAATCTTCTACATGCGTAGATAAGCAAAGATTAATTCCAATGATATCTACTTCTCATCTACGTGCTTTGCCCAGTCTTTTTGTGCGTATGAGCCAACTTTGCATGCATCAATGTGCTTTGATGCCTTTTAAAGTGTTTTATGGGCAAATATCAACAAGTCTGCAATTTTGCACCTCTTTCATATATATTTTGGATTTATCATCATGAAAACCGAACTTAACAATCTCCCCATTTTTTATGATGATAGAAAATACATGAATTTTAACATCTATTAATTAATCACAACCAATTTGATCAAGGATTTAACTCATTGTTACTTGGTTAGTTCAACACAATAATATATGATATTCAAAACAATAAGGATACCAATAGATGAAACACATAAACACATCTAAAGGCATTTGATACCAATTGTTTATCAAAGTGGTAGATGATACAATTACAAATTAATGCTATAGGATCTAGATAAAGACTTTCCAATATATGGATTTAGAGAGTTTTGCTTTGAATCTAGTGATTATTTTCTAGAACTAGTTCGAGAATTCTATGTAAATGCAAAAAAGTGGGTCAATGAAGATGTTGAGGACATTATGAGAAATCAAGATATTGCCACAAAGAGTCGAGTAAATGGTGTGGAGATCTTGGCTACTAAAGAGATATCACATAAGCTTTTTATGATACCAATGAATGGTTGCTTACCTAAGAAGGGTGGTGATGAACGCATATTCATACGTATTTATGTGCATCAATTTCTATTGTTTTGAATACGAATTGAGCGTTTATCATTAGTTTTGGTACTTTTATGCTTTCTATTGTGTTTTTCAGGTTAATTGATGATGTCTTGATGAAACGAAGGGAAACAAGTCGAAACAGGGCTTGAACGATGATATTTGAGGCATTGAGAGTGAGACACGACCTTGGAATGATGAAACACGCCTGTGGGAAGCTTGAGGAAGCAAATCCGTGCAATACTGGACACACACGAACAGGAATCTTCAGTCCACGACCGTGGGAGAGACTGTGTAACCCACTGGAACTTGACAACTGCAACACACGGACATGAATTGCATCACACGGTCATATGAGCACTTGACATGGACACAAAGCCGTGTCCGTGTATATGAGGAGGCAAGACACGGACAGAAATCGAATTACATGGATAGATTGCCTTGGACACGGACAGAAACTGTGACCGTGTCTTGTGTTCAAGTCCAGAAATCAAGGGAATTTTGGTGCACACGGACGGGATATGCTTGGGCACGGCCCTGCCCGTGCCCGTGTCTTACTTCTGACGCCCTAAATCGCCTATTTAAGTGGGTTTCGGCATTCAATCAACGGAGATCCGACTTGGAGACACAAATACACATCTTTAGAGGCCAGAGAATGTGGGAGCAAAGGAGAACATCATTAGGCATCAAGAACGAAGCGATTCACGAAGAATTGGAGGATTCAATCATGGGTTTTCCTTCTCTCTCTAGATTTCTCTTTGAACTTGTTGTTTATCTCTCTTTATTTATGAACTAATTATATTGTGTACCTAGATGTGATGAACCCTAGGCAGATTACTTGATGTTGGATTGTGTTATTTATTTAATTGATTTATGGATTGTGACTCAATTATGATTTATAATGAGTATTGTTGAATTGATTGTTGCTAGCCTTTCGATTCCAATATTGTTTCGTGCATGTGCAATCGAGAGATTCTGTGTATGAT
>CAODLS011449451.1:0-20228 GCA_948243855.1 Flueggea neowawraea | reverse complement strand
TTCAAATATCAGAATTCTAATTTTGATTCAATTTCATATATGTTAAAATGATATCCAAACATCAAAATTTTAACTTAATTCCAATTCCAACAGAATTGGAATTCCAATTCCATTTCCAAATAGATCCTTAGAGGAATTCCATAAATCTTATAAAGAATAAATAATCTCGAAACTTAATGATTTCTAGTAGACAAAAAGCAGCAAATTAACAACTAGAGAAAATACTTTGAGAGCAAAAACAACGTTGAATCCACTCAATTTCGAGCTGATAGCTAACAAAGAAAACATAGAAAACTCACAACAGAAGTACAGAACCACCACTAAAAAAACTTACCATTGGACAAATTAAGTGATCATACTGCCCAGGAGGTAAGCCATCCGCATCAATGCCAAACGCTTTTAACTTACCCCTTAAAATATCCAACTTGATATTATCCACTTCCACATTCTCACCATTCACCGAAAATCAAACAGATATAAGAACAGAAAATCAATACCCAAAACTCTAAATATGGAAAAAATACCGAGTCTTTAAAACATTTAGACGACCTTAAAGTTCAAAACAAGAAGTAAACAAAAACCAAGTACACAAAAGAAGCAAGAGGGTACCCGGAGCAGAAACAATACCACTGGAGAATCCGCTGGTTTTAAGGAAAGAAGAATACGTTTTGGAGATGGGTTTAGAACAGAAAACAGGGAAGAGGCGTTTAGAGGTGTGGAATTGGTGTCCGTGTGGAGGCACAGGTATGGAAGGTAAAGTTGTGGGCTTTAGGAAGTGTTTGGAGGAAAAGGAGGCCATTTTGAGAGGAGTAGTGTGTGCGTTTGGAGAGGTGAAATTGAGGAGATGGTTGCGTGGAGTGTAACGAGCAATACGAAGCATCATGTTGTGGACGAGAGGTGTCTTTAGCAGGTTACCATGGAGCGAGAGATGGGAGGGAAAAGAAGATTTGAAGAAGAAGAAGAAGAAGATGAAGAAGGGGTTAAGGTTTGCAAGGGTTTTAAGGAGTACGCACTGCCTGGGTTTATAAATATTATTAAAAAAAATATTTCCTTTTTTGTCTGCTTCTTGTTTCTTTTCAAATAGTCTTAAAGATTTTTTTTTGGCAGAATATTTTAAAGAAATAAATGAAAAAAACTAAAAAGAAATGGATTTGGGTGGTTACTGCCATGTCACAGTCTTACAAAGATGGACTTTTATTTGGGTATTCGTAGATGAACAAGAATGCCCTAATGTTTGCAGGAAGGCCAAATAGCGGAGGAATGGCTTTATTGCATCAGCAAAATGAGGGGATAGGAACAATCAGTCGAACAGATCACTGGAAATGTGTTAAAATAGAGACAAAGGTAATCTTTGTTTTCCAACAGTCATGTAAGTAGACCAATTGTTTCAACATTTGCTTTATTTTCTCTTAAGGCACAATTCAAAAAAAAAAAAAAAGAGGACATTCTGGTTTGAAACAAGTGTGTTTCACCTAGTGCTTTTCTTAACTGGAGTGTGTTTCACCTAGTTAAAACTAGGAATGATGCACCATTTGCAAAGTCCACAAAGTCCTCACCCTCTTCTTCAGAAAGAGATATTTTTGGACATGTGGAGTCCAGTAGAGCAGAAAATCATCTGGCTTCATTTTCGCATAAGACTTCTCATCTTATCATCACACGTCATAATAATGCTGATGCCTCATCGTTCTTCTACTTTTTCATGTTTCCTAGCTAGTGAAAAACAAGCCTTAAGCGCCGCCGGCATATATGGATGTATTATGATCATTATATAGGGTTGATTTGCCCCGAGCAAAGGAAGCTTGAAATTCTGCAACAATGCCTGTAGCTTAAGAAAAACTCTCCACAGGGGAGGCTCAGTTTAAATCTCATGACCCGAATAACGCGACAGATATAACTCAGCTCTTTCAATTACTTCCTTCAATGCAACTGGTCCCAAACACCTGTGAACCTGTGGCCAACAGACACAAATTTTCTGCAATCTGCTTTCTGGAAGTTGGCAGACAAACTATAAACTTAATCATCAACATTATTGCAGCTTAAAATTAATATCGAGCAGAGATGCAAGATAATAAACATTAGGGGCCTGTTTAGTTTAGAAAACTATTTTCTATTTTCTGTTTTTCATTTTATGTGTTACTTCTTTTTTAAAAAAACTGAAAATTTAGTTAATAGAAACACTTGTTTTCCATAGAGAATAAGTGGAAATTTTGAACAATTTCTCTAGTTTTTTGTTTCTGTTTTCTAAATTTAGAGAATTTTCAGAAAATTTTCTGGACTAAACAGGCCCTAGGATTTTATGTAGTTATTCTTTACACCAGGATTTTGATTCTCCATGTTATGAGGACCATAATCTCAGATAGAATCTCAAAAGAAGAAAAAGGTTCAAAGGCACATCTATGTCCTAGTAATGCCTAAACATCAGCAGAGTAAAAACAGAGGAAACAACCATAGGCAAAGGACAAACCTCATTTGCATCCTTGAAGCGATGAGAGACATCTTTCTTTGGCCAACGTACAAGCCAACATCTAAAAAATTCAGAAGAGAAAAAGAAAATAAGAAGAATTTTAAAATGCCAGCAAAAATAATGAAGAAATACAAGTCAACATTATAAGAATGTAGACATTATAATTTCCCAAAAAAATTTTGGTTTCTGATACAGAAAAATCATGGTTCATGGATGAGATATTTGGCATAAACAGAAGAAGATATCAGTAAATAAATTGTTATGAGCAAGGATGATACATATTCAAATACATAATATGATATGATATTCCACAAATCAAATGGCACATGATACTAAAATTTAAATTCTAATCCATGTAGCAGAATTAAGACCTTCTCAACCAGGATATTGTTACCTTTCTTTTCCTAGTCGGCGTGCCAGCTCTTCAGCTAGGGCTTGGCCGCATTCATCACTATCAGTTGCCAGGATAATACGAGAAAGCTACCAGATTTATATAGAAAAAGAAAGAGGTGTATATAAGGGGAAAAAGAAATACATGTTGGAAATAAAGATTCTGAAGAAAGTTATACTCACTTTGTCAAAGTAATTTTTGCAATTCCAAATATAGCTGTACGCTCTGTCCTAGCTTCATACATGTACACCACAAACAAAAGGAAATATGTTCACACAAGAAAACCAATTCAACAATAATAAAATGAAATGAAATAAAACATTGTATAAATTTTCTAGCCTCATTGCATACCTTTTCCAAAGATCGCAAGTCTTTGGTTGATACACTCTTTGGCGCCCCACCAGGAACACTCACACAATTACAAAATCGAGCTTCCTCCATTGAAAGTTTATCTATCTCCCCTTCGACCTTTGATGGCATGAAAACAAAGAGCAATCAGGAAAGCACAGGGAATGATGCTCATAACAACTGATTGAAGTAAACAGAGATGAATTCAAGGCATTTACAATAATGATTTCAGTGGCTTCAATTATGTCATCAAGTTCATACAGCCATCTTGCTGTGCCTTTCTCCTGAAAATGAATAAGAAAAGAAAAAAATATCAAGCAAATTAGAAGTTACCAAAACAATTACAAGTAATTAGTGAAACTGTGTCCTTTCACCTGCCAAAATCTTTTCTTCATGGTGCGATACTTACAACCAACAATAGCTCCATTTTTTCTGTACGTGAAAGCAATAGCATTCTGAAAACCAGTAATATCAGATACAGATACTAAGCATTGGAATTAAAAAAACTAAAGCTGAAGCTGAAATTTAATCTAAAAGAGTTCCAGCAGAAAAAAAATATCCAATGGGGTAACTAACTCTTTGTCACAATTTCACATTGGTTATAACTGAGTATGTTAATTTATGATAGTTCACAAGCCTCAGATGTGGCATGATTAAATCCAGATCAAAAATAAAATCATAGAGGTAAGACATTGCGGGAATACAATCCTGAAGTAATAAGCATTAAAATACCAGAACTAAACAAAGGCACTCATTCTAGTACCTTGTCGTGAGCCATCTGCATAACAGCATTTCTCCGTACAGTCTCCTTAGATATCATCCTCTCACCAAAATACGCAATCAGCTGGAAAAGTAAACACAGTTACCACCAAACCCCCACACACAACTCCCCCCCCCCCCCCCCCTCCCACACCACCACCACCACCACCAAAAAATAAATCTCACTAAATAGAGGCAAACACAATACCTGATCTCCTAATGGTTCTAAAGCTAAGCCCACGGGTGTGAACTCCTTATCAGGAGACTCAACTCTGAAAATCCTGTTCACTCCATCAACTGTCATCCTGCTATCAGCAAAAGCCTACGCATACGACCAAAGTCATCAGTGCCCATTAAGCTTTTTCACTTCCACAATTCTCTTAAGACATAAGTTATAAAAAGAAACCAGCTTTATACAGAAGAAGTGAAAACAAGAAGCTTACGAGTCATGAATAATGTGAACAGACAAGGTCCTCTCCGTAGACCTGCCACCTCTGCACTACACACACATACATATCCCTCACCTATCAATCAAATGTCATATATTAATGAATTCAGTGATGGTAGAAAGTAAAGAAGTAAGAATTTTTGTATACCTTGGGACAGAGGAGGCGAGTGTAGAGTCCGGGTAAGCAAGAATCGTCGCAATGAATACCTAGAAGCGCCATTTTCTGCTTCAACACTCCAACTTTATCATACTGGAAACCATTGAGGATCTCTGGCGGGTCCCTCGCATTGGATGCAACAACAAGGGGATTGCAAGACGGTGAATAAGACCGAGTACGCCTTGGTCCTCTTGTTGATGAGGATGAGAAGGTGGGATTCTCGTTCGTGAGGAAGCGAATGGAAGAGCAGTAGTGATGGTGGTATGAAAGGGAATTTGACATTCTTCTCTTTCCTTTTCCCTTTTTTTAATTGTCTTGTAGAGTTGTTTAGTTGGTTTGTTTTTGGTGTTATCCTCTCATGGAGATATTTTTCCCACCATAAAACGACCCGTCGTTTTCGTCAAAAGAGAGAGAGAGAGGGAGAGAGAGAGAGAGAGAGAGAGAGAGAGAGGTACAACTGGGCTGTTGCCTAGAGACGAGGCCATGTACATTTAAAGCCCCCTTGAAGAGGAAACTGGTCGTCTAAAGTAGTGTGCCACTGTCAGGAGATACGTGGTCGTATGACAAGGAGAAAGAGAGTCGTCTATAGTCTAGACAGGTCGTCGTCCTCCCCTACGCAGGTTTTGGAAACAATCAGCTGCAGTGCAATGCTTCCAAATTTTGGTGTAAAATTATTTTTTTCGTTTGGATCTTACAAAATTAAAATAATTCGAACATGTGTTCAGCTTAGCTAAGTCAATATGTTTGTGGATTAGTTTTCATTTCAAAAAACTAAACGATTCAATATTTTTGTAATTTTATAAAATATAAATGATTTGCTCTAAGGAGTAGAATCTAATGATAATTACTTAATGTTTACAGGTGCACATTTCAAGTTTAAATTTTAATGGAAGTAGGAGATAAAATAATTTTTTTTAAACTTTGTCCATCTCTATTTTTTAAAAAAATAAAAAAATATAAATGATTAAGTTATGAGATATTTATTGCAAGTTTTAATGTACTGTTACAAATGTAGATTTGGACAACTAAATCTAGCAATTATTGTTGGATAAACAAGTTTCATAAAATTACTAATGTAATAATCTATTAATCACCTTAAAATTATTTTATAAACGTTGGAGATTTTGTTGAGAGCTGTAATAGTACTACCGATGTTTTTTTTTTCAATTTAACCAGTATTATTACAATTATTTTATTTTAATTCCTTTTTAAAAACGGTGGAAGGTTGAGAGTTGTGACACTACAATTTTTTTTTTACAAGGCTATATTTTACAAATAAAAACAAATTCATTTTCAATCTTTCCACGAAGAAATGATAAAAGTAGAATGAACGTTAAAGTCTATTAAATTACCAAATTACATAAATGTAGCAGTTGCAATAGAATAAGAATAGGTTAGAAACATGTGAAAATAATATCTTTTAATGTTCGAATAAATAAAACTAATTTTTTAATCAATCCCAAGTGTTTAGATTCTTATACCTGATTTTAAAAATTTTTAGAAATTAATATAATAAATTATGAATAAAATATTAATTTCTAAAAATTTTTAAAATCAGACAAACATAACTACAGCCACAATCATAATCCACAATTATAAGTTGACAACAATAAAAAATACAATCACAAAAATAATGACAACAACAACAAATACGACCACAACAACAAGTGTTAAGAATGTCGACAACAACAATAATGACGAATGTTGAAAGCAACGACAACAATTTCTTTAACAAGACGAGATGATATTATTCCAAGAAGCGAACAAAAGACGACGCTAAATTCAAGGAGGAGTTTTTTGATATGAGAAACTAGAATTTTACAACTATCAAAAGCAAGGAGACGTGTTAAAAACATGTGAAAATAATGATTTTTAATATTTAAATAAATAACACGAAGTCTTTAATTAATACTAAGTATTTGAGAGTCTCATATTTGATTTTAGAAATCTATTGGAATCAATATCTAAGTATTTTTGTAAACCAACATCAATTTATTACCTGTCAATATAAATAACAAGTCATAAATAAAATATTATACATAATTTTATGCTCACATTCATCACTCCACAAAAATAACCTACAGAATACAATGCCTATTATTCTTAGATTCCTTTAAAGGTTTTTTCCGGATTAGAGGGAAACCCTATAATTAACCATTGAGTATCTAATTAACACGTGCAATTATCAGTGCCGCAATCACCAATGTCCACAATTTTTACACTTTCATTTAGTATATTTTATCTTTCTTCAGTTCCTAAATTCCAATGACATTAATTGAATTTATTTTTATATCTATTAATAGATCAATTGGTCGACTTATTAACTTATACAAATTTCGCTCAAAACACATCGGTTTTTTTTTCTTACTAAATCATTCGGTCTCCAAAAAGTTATTTAATAACTTATTAATTTAAATTCGAGTTAAATAAAATTCACTACGCCACTCTACCATGGTGGTGTTCAGTTGTTAATAACATTAGCTTCTTTGTAATATTCAAGTTTGCAAGGAATTAAGAAAAGGGAAACATTGCAAATTATGGTGTGTGTGTTTTCTCCCTAGTAGGGCTCATTTGACCACATTTACGCAATGAACTTGGTTAAAAGTGCCTAAAGCAAGCCATCACTCCTAATTCATCTCCTAAAAAATCTAACTTCCCACCGCATTTTTCTCAGCACAAGTCAATAACTACCCACGTCCCAACCTCCATCCCTCACAGTGTCTTACAATTTACAGTTACTTGGCAGTCTTTTCTTAAGAGTAACTGTGTTAGTTTGTATAGTTTGATGAGGTTTGTTATTGAAGTCCAAGTGTCTTCTTCAATTCAAAAAGGACACATCCACAAGGCAGAATCTTCCTCAGGTCTCTCTCTATCTTTCTTTCAATATGTCTTACGTTTTCTCATTAGTTTTTTACTCATTGTCTTAAACTGTTATGATTTAGTTCTCTCTCATATTAATTCGATCATTTTTCAAGTACTTCTTCCTGTCCTTCTAGCTCCACTTTAGCCATTCCAGCTCCCTCTTCTATAGATATCTCGTCTTGCAATCCATGAAAAACAGTAGCTTTTCTAGAGCAAAGTGAACTTAAAAAGCTAATTAAACATGAACCAGGTTAAGTGTGCATTTAATGCTGAATTTATAGGTATAATAATTCAGGGTAACCGCCATTTTTTCTTTTATTGTCACTGATTAAATGCACATTAATTCAGCTAATGATTTCCAAATTCTGATATTCTTTCTGCATTACAGCTGCTTTTCTTTGTGTTCTGTGCAACATTATGGCTTTAAGTTTTTACTCGGATTTTGGTTATCTTCCTCAACAAGAGTACTCAACCAACTTTCAGCAATCCCATCAGTACCATGACATCATTTCAGCAACTGAAATCCTTGGAAGCTGCGATGAAAACTACAGCAGCTTCGGATTTCCGGACAATTTCATAGATACTCCCTACTTTGAAGTTCTTGATGATCAGTTCTACTCTGACCAAGACAGTTACACCAACCTGCTCCCTTACTTTTCTTCTCCTTCTGATGAAATAGTAACCCTTTCACCAGAAATGTTTTCTTCAGAACAAGAATTTGAATCCTTCAACCAGTACCCGAAACGCCAAAAGAGTTGCCAGGATTTTTGTCAGGCAGGTTTTGAGCCAGCTTGTTATGGTGGCTTCATCGGATATTCTAGTCCTATGGTCGCAGAACAATTGCCTGAAGTTCCGATTATGACTGTCCCAGTGCTGCCGAAGCTCGAGGCTCCGTTACCAACTGTTTTTACTGAAGGAATCGGGACTGAGAGTGTGAAGAAACCAAGCCTGTCAGTGCAGACCATTGCAGCAAGAGAAAGGAGAAGGAAGATCACTGAGAAGACTCAGGAACTTGGAAAGCTGATTCCTGGAGGTAAAAAGATGAACACTGCTGAAATGTTCCAAGCTGGTGCAAAGTATGTCAAGTTCTTGCAGGCTCAAGCTCAGATTCTTGAACTCATGGGCTCAATTCAGGTAACCAATTTGTCTAATTTCAGCATAAGCTAGCTCCAGATTATTCTTTTGTCATTTCAGTTTTGCAGACCTTCTCTTTTCCTGAAATCATGCTCATTGTAATTAAATTAGGAGGAAAAAGATGGGCCAGTGATACATACAGAAGAGTTCCATAATCTTCTGGTTTCCCCAATGATTCAGGAGAAGTTGAACTCAGAGGAGAAGTGTTTGGTTCCAACAGAGTTTGTTCAGACCATAGTGAAGGATGAAACTGTCAGATCGAAACTTTTGATCCTTGAAGAGATTGATCAGCTGACAGGAATAAACCAATGAAAAGGGGATGGGATGCAGTTTTGTTAATTTGTATTATTTTAGTCTAATTAAGTAGGTTTTATGTTTTAAGCCCTAATTAGCCATTAGCCAGGAGCTAATTGTTAACCCTTTCCTGCTTCTAGTGTTAGCTAGGTGCTAACTATAGCAGTTCTAGTTTCTAGATTTAGTTGCTAATCTAATCAGTTTCTTGTAAATTTCCCATTTTCAAGAAATGAATTGGTGTTCTTTCTTTCAATTTATTTATGAACAATACAGGCTGTAATTAACATGAAAGTCGGGCCTTATAGCCACGTTCTACTAATATGGTGCACTTTAACCAGAAAAATAGGAGATAATGGCAACTACTTCCCAAGGACCAGGACTAGAAGATACCCATGAAGAGACTTACAAAATTCGTCAAAAAAAAATGTTTCTTATTCTCTGACAGCTTGTCAGGAACTGACCTACTTGGCAGCCGCCATGACTGCTAGTTCGGATTTTCGGACAATTTCATCGGTACCCCCTACTTTGAAGTTCTTTCAATTTATTTATGAACAATACAGGCTGTCACACCAATCTGTTCACCTACTTTTCTTCTCCTTCTGATGAAATAGTAACCCTTTCAGCAGAAATATTTTCTCCTGAACAAGAATTTGACCCCTTTAACCAGTATCCGAAACGCCAGAATAGTTGCCAAGTTGTTGAAATATTATGAATTTTAAAAATTTATAAAATCCAATGTATAAATGATGTCACTCACTAGTGTAATAAGTAATAACCGCAAGAAAGTTTTCCTCCAACGTGTAGAATGAACCTACACACAAATGAGACCCTGAAACTGCCAAATAAATGCTAACTGCTTCAATTTTCAATTTCAGGGTCACAGTCAGGAACATTTCTCCACGGCTTCCATTCCTGAAACAGTCCTGATTCTCTTTATTGCATTTTCACTATCAATGCATCTAACATTCTCAGCAACAGTTGTTGAGGATCTTGCAAACCTGAAAGTCCCTCAGGATTTCAACAACACAATCTCCAAAAACAGCTTGCACAACCCATCTCTCAGATACTGCCACCACTCTTCCAGTGACCTCGCCGAGATTTTCAAGTTCACGATAGTTGCAAGCCATCTCTGCAACGAATCAAAGAACCCGAATTGCGCGGAATCCTTCTCCAAGATAGACCTGAAAAACCGACTGAAAATTGCACCGCTTTACTTGTCATATGACTTCTTTTGGAAATACTGCCCTTTAAGCATTATGTCGATTGATTTGTCAAACAATTCTATCAAGGGTGGTTTTCCGACACAGATTATATCTTGTTCCCAAATACAGTCTCCTGATTTGAGCCTTAATGAACTTACTGGTGATTTTCCAATTCAAAGTTTCTACACTCTAACGAACCTGACATTCCTGAACTTGTCATATAACAGTTTCTCAGCATGTAAAGTCTCTGATTTCCAGTTCTTCAGAAAGTTTAACACGTCAAGTTTTCTTCATTCTGGTCTGATTCCAAATCACAAGAACTACAGGATCAAGGCTATATTTCTGTTAGTTGGATTTCCGATCATCGTTATTCTGATGGTACTTTGCTTCGGATGGCTATGTTTTCAAAGGCCAGATTACCTGCCAAAAGTGTTTCAGAGAAAGCACAAATTTACACCACAAATGCTGAAGGCAGCAACAAACACGTTTGTGAGAAAGAACTTGGTGGCGAAGAGTGAGGGAGTAGACATCTACAGAGGAAGTAAACGAAACGGTACTGAAGTTAGGATAGAAATTTATAAGGACACCATATCAAGGGAAGGTCGTCGAGGATTCACAGAGGAATGCGCGGTTCTAGTTCAACTACATCACAAGAA
This sequence comes from Flueggea neowawraea, assembly GCA_948243855.1. Taxonomy (NCBI): domain Eukaryota; kingdom Viridiplantae; phylum Streptophyta; class Magnoliopsida; order Malpighiales; family Phyllanthaceae; genus Flueggea; species Flueggea neowawraea. The sequence continues at coordinate 9,513 of CAODLS011449451.1, read as the reverse complement.
CTTGATTCATGTTCTGGGGTGGTGTAACACCAGAAAACTGAGAGCCATTGTCACAGAATGGACTGGCATGGAGAATATTGAGACATTGTTATCCGGATCAGCACCTCCATGGAAGCAGAGATTGAAAATGCTGGTGGGAATCCTGGAAGGGATGTGTTATCTGCAAGAAACATGGCCTCAAGTAGGTTATGATCTCAGGACACGTAGTTTGCTGCTAACAGAAAATCTGGATCCTCTGATTTCGAGGTTTAAAGTTGGAGATCGAAACAGCAACAGAAGTATGTCTAGCTCTGTCAAAGCCATCATCAACATCTCTTCTTTCTACATAAATACATTAACATCTAAAACATTTGCCTCATATTGCATCATCATCATCTCTTCTTTCTATACATAAATACATTAACATCTAAAACATTTACCTCATATTGCAGACATTTATAAATTCGGAGTATTTATCCTGGAGATGATATCAAACAGAAGGCCATGGGAAGAATTCGAAACGGGTGAGGCAGGGTTTATCGAGTTTATCAGAACAAATTATACAGGAAATTTACAGAACGTGATTGATGCAAGAATAAAATGGACAGAACATATGTTTGATCAAGCTAAACATGGAATACAACTGGGTTTGATGTGCACCAATCAATCGACCAGCAAACACCCCAGCTTGCATCAGATGTATGACATGATCACCAGAGTTTTGGCATCACAGAATCACAGAACGACGCATGGAGATGGATCTAAAGGGCACAACCCTATTCACTCAAGATGAATTGACAGTATGGACATGAGCCTGATAACTTCTGACGTGCTGCAAAACATGAAGCAGTTCAGGTCATCAGCGAATATCTGTTCAAGAAAAAACTTATAATACTCAAATAGTGATAGCTGTTATCTTTCTATGTTATTGCAATACAAAGCAGCTTCTCTGTTAGGAAGATAGTACATGTTGTACAATGTCAAGATATAGCACCAGAAATCTTGAATGAATGCAATTAATCTTTCAAAGGGCACCATTTGTAAAACTTGTAGAACCTCGAGATTGTCATCTGATGATACCAGGTCTGTTAGCTTGAGTTTTGGATTTGGTCCTGCCGGCTCTCTTCGGTTTATCAGTGGCTAAAGTCCTGTTGACACTCTTGGGAACATCAGTAGTTAAAGCATACATCTTCACAGCAAAGAGCTCCTTGGGAAATCCGTTTTGATCCTAATTTATAAACATAATTGAAACAAATTTAAAAGTTAGACGCAACTTAACAAAATAAAGATACATGATAATTCAGAGGCTTTTGAGTATGTGCTATGACTGCACTCAGCAAGTTCCTTGAAAAAATTTTGACTAGCCAGCAGGAGACCATATATTCATGCATGGTCCAATGTCGACACTTCTAATATGTACTTATGCATGCAATTTGGTATGAATTAAGACATTCTCATATGTTTTAGACCACTCTTATAGGCAAGCTAACCTTTGATTTGTATAGATGCAATCCACACCGACTAAAAAGCTCCTTGAAGTACAAGTCAGATCTGGTGATGCTTCGGTCTTCTCTGTCCAAAACAAATCCTACAAACATGCAGGTTTAACGAAGTAATCATTTCATCCCTGCAACAAATACAACTGACTTGCTCAAGCCAACATCATGTTTTACCTGAGCTAGATTTCAAGAAAATTTTGAATTGAAAACAGACAATACAAGTCAAAGGGAAATGTTGTTTACTATATTTAGAGTATTTCGATGTCTTATCAATGGCAAATTTCTCATTTAAAATCTCAGTTACAAAAAGTTAAGTTCTATGATTAAAAACCAGGATTCCTAAGCATGTTGCATAGTTACTACACCCTCAAAGACAAGCCAAAATGATGCATGAAGAAATAAAGATAAAACCTAGACAAAAATGTTTGAAAAAATCAAATTAAGCATACGACATATGGGTTTCTATAGGGAATAGGATGCAGCACCACTTTTTGCAATGTTCTCCTTCAGAACAAAAAATCCACCAGGTTTGAGGCCAATCTGCAATTAGCATACAGTGAGACTGACATATCTTAGTAACATTCAACGATCAAACAATGCATGATAATAGATAAACTAATCAAGTCAGAAAAAAAATCAAATAGTAACTAAACCAACAGCCTGTTGACTTAAGTCGCCCTCCACCTCAAAGCCTGTGCAAGGATTTAGAACTGCGCCTCAAACTGCCCTAAAATTTCTTTGAGCTCCAGTCTCTTTCACTTAAATTTACATTTAACCCGATGGAAATCTTAAGTACTTAAATCTGTGGAGAATTCTATGATGAATTGCATATTTTTTATGACAACAGCTCTTAACAAGTTTAAATTACTTCATCCCATGGTCAGCAACCGAAAGTGAAACCAAAACGTAACCGCTATACAATAAAACTAAACTGAATAGGATCCTACAGATAATACCATCTGCAGCAAAAAAAAATTAAAAAAAATTACCTTTGCTCTATTGAAGAATGACACAAAATCATCATCAGTAAGGTGTCCAATACACCACTGAACCCATATAACATCATATCTTCCTGGATCTGGTGTGAATTCCTGAAGGCAAGATGTTTATGAAATATTAAAGGCACAAACACATCTCATCTGTGCATTTAGGTTCATTCCACTAACACGTGGTTTAACAGCAAAAATCATATAGAAAAAGAGAGCTATGCTTAATTTCCTGACGTGTAACTACATCACCTGAAGAGGAACACAAAAGAAATTAGTAGCCTTGAGTGTTTCTGACACAGAGTTATTTTCACGGACCAAGCTATCTCGGGCAGCATCAAGGAAATGAGCCACTGGCTCAAGAAGATCAACCTGGAGGGATGGAAACATTACGAATAAGACACAAAACAGAGTGATGGCAGTAAAAAGTTTGCATACAAGAATGGGCAAATTCAGTTAAAGTAAAACTAACACATAAGCAAGCAGCATTTACAAAATCACAGATAAAGATGAGTCTTTTGTACAATGCAAAAAGGTGAATATTCATCAACAACCATCAACAATCAAGTAAAAGCTATAACAATTTACCTCATTGAAGAACCTTATAAGAAGATTCTTTGTGACCCTCCCGATTCCCGAACCACAATCTACATTTAATTCAACAGTCAGACTACTAGCAGAAAACACACAAAAAACACCAATACAACAGAAAGTAGCTATTACAAATATACCAAAGGGACTGACATTAGTCAGTTAACGATGCTTAACAGTAGGTAATTACCTAAAGCAACAAGATGCCGACCAAATTCGCCGTCAAAAAACAATTCCGAAAAAAGCGTTTGAAGAAACGATTCGCTACCCTTTACATCAACATCGTCCACGTGCCCATAGCCACCCAACACGCCCTCCGTCGAAGCCTCCACACCCTTCACAATAACATATCGCAATTGATTATTGAAAGAAGACTATAAATTATGCGAATTGCTATTTTTTGTTTGATTCAGGGTTTGGACGCCACCTAAGTTCGGCACTTACTTCCCAGTAGGAGACGCCGTCACGGTACCACTGGGTCCGCTTGCAGTCATCGCCAGTATGTTCCCTCCACATCTCATCGGCGTTCTTGAATTCGCTACCGTCGGAGTCGGTCCCGGCTGTTTCCATGGTGGAGGCTGTTCGTGGCGGTGGTGAGAGTGTCGTGGAGTCGGCTCGGTTGGAGGGAAATGGGAGGCTGAACGGAATTTGGAGGGAATGACGGGCCGGGTAATTGGGTCGGATCCATATTGGTCCGTATCTGCTCAGGTCCATGATAAATGGGTACATTACAGAGTCCACGGACTCTCGTCTCGCGGTGCTGGATCATTTTTACTCATTTATTTATGGGTTATTTTCACATTATGGAAACACATTAATATTTTACATATTCAGTCTTCAGTTTCATATTTTGTCAAAAAAGGAATTTTATATTTTATGGAATCTTTTAAAATTTATTTAAATCTGTTCATTTTTTAGATTTATTTATATGGATTTTATATATTATTTTTTGTTTAAAATTTATTTATATGTTGTTTTTTGTTTAAAAATTATTATATGTTGTTTATATATTTAGAATTTGTTTTAAATCTGTTTATTTTTTCAGACTTATTTAAAACTTGTTTGTATGTTGTTATGTTATTTTTTAGTTTAAAACTTGAATATTATAATTATGCAGTTCACCAACAAAATTTTACAATATTTATTCTGTACCAACTGTTTTTGCTTATTATAGATACACTTTTGCAATTTTTGATCTATATGTGTGTTACTTTTCAGATTCACAAACATGTATTTTTATTCTTTACGGACATGCTATATTATTTATATGTTGTTTTTTATTTATATATTATTTAAATATTGTTATATATTATTGATATCTTATTTATATGTTGTTTATATGTGTTTTATATGTTCAAAACAATAAATAAACAAATCTAAATTTTTATATGTTGTTGTTATCTTATTTTTATGTTGTTTTGAACATATAAACAACATATAAACTTCATATAAATATATTATTAATTTGTTTTTATATGTTGTATATATGTTGTTTACATGTTGAGAACAATAGATAAATTAATTTGTAATTTATATGTTATTTATATATTATTTATATATTATGATAACTTGTTTATGTTGTTTTCATCATATAAAAAATATATAAAAATAAGATATCAACAATATATAAACAATATTCAAGTTTTAAAACAAGAAACAACATATAAAAAATATACAAATATATTTTAAACAAGTCCCAAAAAATTAATAGATTTTAAACAAATTCTAAAGCAATTTGTATATTGTTTAGAACATATAAATAACATACAAAAAAATTAAACAAGTTTTAAAACAATAAACAACATACAAATAAGTTTTAAATAAGTCCGAAAAATGAACAGATTTTAAACAAATTCTAAACATGTAAACAACATAGAAACAAGTTCTAAACAAGTTTTAAACAAAAAAATAACATATAACAAGTTTTAGACAAAAAACAACATATAAAATCTATATAAACAAGTTTTAAACAGGAAACAATATATAAACAAGTTTCAAACACAGTCCAAAAAATGAATAAATTTTAAATAAGTTTGAAAGTATAAGTAAAATATAATTTATTAAACTAAAAATGTAATTTATAAGGTTTGTGGGTCTTTGGGTTGGCCATTTTGGCTGTGAGTGCAAAGACTGTGAATGTCATCACATGCACAGAAGTAGTTTCTTCATTGTTGCCTTGCCAAGTTTTCTTGGCTGGAACAGCCACATCACCCTCACCTCCTTGTTGCTCAGCCGTGGATACACTGAACAAACAATCCACCACTAAAGAAATTCGCCAACAACTTTGTGAATGTTTCAAGAACGTTGGTCCCTCTTTGGGAGTTAAACCTGAAAAGGCCAAGCAACTTCTTGATTTGTGCCATATTTCGGTCCCAATGCCTATTGATCCAAGTGTTGATTGCCGCACTTGGATTTCTTATATGTTTGGCTCCTGCTAGAATCAAGCTCTCTAATTCTATCTTATATGCATGATAGGTACTTCTGATAATGTTACTTTATTTTGCGAAATTATTACGTTCCAATTCATGTAAAATAAGCAAGTTGTTTCCCATATTTAGTTTATAAATTAAACTATTGAATGATATGTTGAGTTGTACGCAGTTTCTTTTCCTTCATAACAAATAAAGGAAGTTCATTTAAAAATTAATTTATGATGGAGATTGGAGGGTAGGAAATTCTTAATGAATCTTTTGAGAATTTGTTGTCAATGTGATTGTTAGGAAAACAAGCGATCGACCAAATGCTGAATAAACGTAGAGATCAAAATCACACACAAGAACACAAGAATTTACGTGGTTCGGTCAATCGATCTATGTCTACGAGTAGAGAGAGCGAGCTATTCTTTATTCTCTTTAGAAAACAATCAAAACGGCTTACAAGGCTATCAAAAGGCTACCAAAATTTTCCTCAAGCCACCTTATATATGTTTACAAGGAATACAAGTCAAAAAAACAAGGAAAACCCTATACTAACCCTAAAACCTTCTAAAACTGAAGACACAGGCGAGATAGAGTAAGACACGGACGGGTTGTTGAAGACACGGGCAGTAACTCGAAACCGTGTGATGAAAAACGCAAGACCTGATGCTCCACGGGCTAGTACACGGTTGTGGGACAAGCCGTGTTCGCCCAAATTGCCTCATCTCAGCTCCAATGCATTACAAAGGCAGTGCCACACCCGTGTGGTGTCCCGTGTCGACCCAAGAACTTGTATTGCTTTACCAATCCGTTCAACTTTGACTTGATTCAATTCTTTCAAGGTTTGACTTTAACAAATATTCAAGAAAATCAATTCAATATTAACAATTATCCACCTTGAATTGAATTTTCTTACTTCCTTCAATTCAGAATAATGAACCACTCATCTATCATGCCCTGAGGGCCTCAAGCTCCCGCAATCATAAACCAAGCCCAAGCCAAACTCGGACTTCTCTCCACTTGCTAGCTTCGCCTTTTTTACATCCATGCCAAGCAACAAATCACAATGCATACCTCCTTATTATCAATGGACCGTAATTCACTATCTATTCTACTAGACCTCTTTTATGCACCCTTAGTCAGTGCTATCTTTTTCAATTCACTTGTTGCTACAATATGTGAATAAACCTGATCGACTTTTGACTGTTTCGAAGTCTCAACCATAAACTCCATATTTTCCACAGTTGAACTTCCAACAGTCACAACACCATTCGGAACCACTGAGTTACCAACCAAGGTGTAAATATCATTCCGCAATTTACCCTTCAACACTACTAAAGAACCCTTGAACACTCGAATCTCTCCACCTCTTCCAGAGAAACCACAACCTTGCTTAGTCAAATCACCAACAGAAATCAAATTTCTTCGCAACCCGGGACATATCAAGCATCAAGTTTTCTAACCATCTCGTCATGCATCCTAATCTGCAACTAATCACTACCTTCAAAACTCAAATTCTCACCATAACTCAATTTCACACTGCCTCTCCATTCTCTAAAAGAATCAAACAGATTTCTAGAAAAGGTCATGCGATAAGTTGCACTAGTGTCAATAACCCAGTTGTCTACAGATCTAGATGCAGTAACTGTCAAAACTTTATTACTTTCTTCCTCATCAGAATTATCCTAAACTACTGTTGCCATTGATTCCTGAACGCTTCTTTTATTTCTATGAGGGCAATTATTCCTAATGTGTCAAATCTCCTTACAGTGAAAACATCTCAACTCAGATTTATACGATCCACAGTTTCTTCCATTATTCATATTCCTGCCACTCTTCACAGTTAATCCAGACCCTACACTGTCTCCTCTAGAACCAAAAACTGACCTCTTCAGTTCTTTCGACAACAAGACATCCTTACATCATTAATCGAGATTTCATCTCTACCATACATTATAATATTAACAAAACTCTCATAAGACCAAAGCAATGAATATAACATAAACATAGTTTGATCCTCTTCCTCAAATTCAGCACCAACACCTTTTAAATCTAATATAATTCTATTAAAATTATGAAGATATTCTTTTACCTGCATCTTTTCTGTCATCTTCAATGTAAAACTTGTTCGATAGGGATCTCTTCTGATACTTATTCTCTAGCTTTTTCCACAAGCCTGCAATAGTAGTTTCATCAGTTACCTCCCTTAAGACTTCACCTGCCAAACTCAAGAGAATCGCACTGTGCGCCCTCTTCACAATCGTAGCTTTCTGCCTTGCTGTTAGTTCTTAAGGTAATTTCTCTACACCTTCTATCACCTCGTCTCACTTCTGTTGAATCATAATCGCCTTCATCTTCAGCTTTCATAGCGTAAAATCATTAAACCCATTAAATTTTTCAATCTCAAATTTGTACGAAGACATCTTCTTTCTGTAAAACGAACCCAAGAGTTTCTGAACAAACTTCTGTGGCTCTAATACCACTTGTTAGAAAAACAAGCGATAGAACAAACACATAATAAATGTAGAGATCATAATCACACACAAAAACACAAGGATTTACGAGATTCGGTCAATCGACTTACGTCCACTGACAAAGAGAGCGAGTTATTCTTTATTCCCTTTAGAAAATAGCCAAAACGGCTTACAAGGCTGTCAAAAGACTACCAAGATTTCCCCCAAGCCACCTTATATATGTTTACAAGGAATACAATTCAAAATAAACAAGAAAAACCCTAAAACAGTTTGATGAAAAAGGCAAGACCCGATGCTCCATGGGCTGGGACACGGCCATGCGCCAGGTCGTGTCTGCCCAGATTACCTCATCTCTACTCCAGTGCATTACACTGGCAGTGCCATGCCCATATGGTGTCCTGTGTCGACCCAGAAACTTGTATTTCTTCACCAATCCATCCAAATTTGACTTGATTCAATTCCTTTAAGGTTTGGCTTCAACAAATCTTCAAAAAATCAATTCAACATTAACAGTGATTTTTTTTTTGAGAATCTACTCGGTGTAGTTCTTTTTGAGAAGTTTTACTGCAATAAACTACCGAATATTTTATTCTTTTTTAGGAAATTTTTGTGACTGCATCATAATTGTAATATCTCGTGCTTTCAATTATGATCCATATAGTTTTCGAATATGATATGGAGGACTTTTGGGAGTACCAGTGGATGGTGAATGATGTTTATGAAATCATGTTAGGTTTGATGTGGTTAAGTGTTAGAAATGATCCGGGACGAGTTTGGTAACAAGAGAAGTCAAGAAAGGAGAAACAAGGCTTATAACGTACGTAGGTACAAGGATAACGCACGTAAAGGAACTCTAACGTATGTAAGCTTTAGGCTAACATATGTTAGGCCCTATTTTTGCAGTGTACATGTTTTCAACGACTGACGTACATGTGCTGGGTTTCCATGATGATTAACGTACGTTATATGAACAGTAACGTACGTGATGTCTGGTCTGGTGCGTCCAGAATTGATTTTGAGCCCCGATAACATACCTGAGATGTTCATACACGTACGTAAGGGTACCATGATGTACGTTATACATATATTGACGTACGTGAGGTGTGTTCAGACGTATTTAAAGCGTCGAACAAACCCGATTTCCTCATTTTCTACGCTCAACTCACTCAAAACTCTCTCAAATCATTCGGGACTTCAAAGATTGGTTTGTCCATCATCCACAACCATTTTAAGAGGTAAGATTACAACTCTTTCTTGGATTTAACATCTCTTTCATGCATGAATCCATCAAATCCGTTTTGCCAAATGGGTCTAGGGTTCAGATTTTTAGATGATTCTGAGTTAATGGATGTTAAGGGTTGTTAGATTAGAGATCACTGAGGATAAAGGAACATGTTTCAAGCCTTGAATCTACAGATTTGATGAGTTATTGTGTTGGCTAGGGTTAGGTTCGGTTTTGATGATTTCTGGAGCGATTTGGAGTTTGTTTGATGGAATTGATGATTGATTAATATTTATGAACATGTTTAGGAGCAATGTGGGTGATTGAAAACATCGGGTAATGATC